>RJWT010036874.1:0-13182 GCA_004365215.1 Cuniculus paca | reverse complement strand
TTAAATACTGCAAGGTATTGCTCATTTGAGTAGAGTAAAACACAAAGAGATTAAAAAATTGCTAGCAGAAGACAGGGAGTCTGTACCTCACAGATATGAAGGTTCCAAGAGACTAAGGGTGAAGAGTTAGGGGGAGGGTAAGAAGAAATATATAGAATAAATGCATGAAATGTACAGGAAACTAATAACTCCAGTGAAGGCAAACACTAAAAGCCATGAACATAAGCTAAAATTAATAATGTCGGTAAGAATGAAAATGGGGAAAGAGGAATTAGAGGAAGAGAAAGGGAGGAAAGGGGAAGGGATTTAAAAATATTTATATTACATGAAATATTTAGGAATAAATCTAACGAAGGAAGTAAAAGATCTATATATTGAAAATTACAGTGCAGTACAGAGCTATATATTGACAATCTATACATTGAGAATTACAGAAAAAGGAGATCCAAGATGATATCTGAAAATGTAAAGATATTCCTTGCTCATGGATAGGAACAACCAACAAAGTGAAAATGACTACACTCCCAAAACTGTTATAGAGATTTAATGCAATTCTGATCAAAATACAATTAGCATACCTCACAAAACTAGAGAAAAAAATTCCTAAAATTCATTTGGAAACAGAAGAGATTAAGAATAGCAAAGTCAATCCTGGGCAACAAAGGCAAGGTAGGAGGCAACACAGAGATGACTTGAAATTATACTACAAAGCTATTGTGATAAAATCAACATGGTACTGACAAAAAACAGACATGAGGATCAGTGGGACAGATTAGAAGATGCAGACACGACTCCAAACACATTCAGCCACCTTATCTTTGGCCCCTTTGCCACACGTGTCCACTGGAAGAAAGTCTCTTTAATAAGTGGTGCTGGAAAAATTGGCTCTCTACATGCCAAAGACTAAACTAGACTCATGTCTATCACCATGCACTAAAGTCAAAATGGATCAAAGATCTAAATATTAAAACAGAAACACTAAATCTCCTGGAAAAGAAACTAGATAGAAATCTTGAAGACATAGATGTAGGCAGACAGTTAATGAACAAAAGCCAACCAGTATTTTCACCAATAAAATTTGCATTTAGAAATGTAGCTTTTAAATAAGAAATTAAAAAATCATGAAACAGCCAATATGGTTGAACAACTGGAATCTCACCTGATTAAAAAGCTTTTGCACATCAAAAGAAATCAGTAACAGAATGAAAATGCAACCCAAATAAGAAAAAATTTTAGCCAATTGTCCCTCAAATGACTTACATCTAGAACATATAAAGAACTGAAAAAAACTCTGAACTCCCCTCAATTTGAAGACTCCATCCAAAAATGGGCATCTGAGATGAATACATACTTCTCAAATGAAGAAATACAAGTGGCAAATAAATTTATGAAAACTATTCAGTATCATTAGTTATTTGAGAGATGCAAATTAAAACAACACTGAGATTCCATCTCACCCCAGCTATTATCAAGAAACTAACCAATAACAAATTCTGCAGGCGCTATGGGAAAAAGGAACCCCTCTCCATTGTTGGTGTGGGTATAGACTAGTACAATCACTGTGGAATCAGTGTGGGGATTCCACAATAAACTAGAATTAGAGGTTTCATTCAACCCAGATACTCACCTTGTGGTTATTTTCCTAGAAAAATTATTCCAATCTCTGTTCTACTGAACCCTGAACAAGATTTGTAGTTCAGAGGTATGCTCAAGGAAAGAATCTCCCCTAGTGGCTACAGTGTTAATGTGTATGTTAACTTATGTTCACTGTGAATTCTCCCAAATCTACATCAAGTTTCTTACCCTTGGATTTGGGAGTGAGACAGAATCAAGACTGTTTTTTATTTGTAACAGATCAGAAATTTCCTTTTTGGTAAGCTACTGTGTAAGGTACCATATTTTCATGAAGCCATTATCTTCTACATCATTGTTTCTTCCCGTAATTAAAACCTGCGTATTAACACTGCTTTCCTTGCTCTTCAAATCACTTTTCTTATCTTAAACTTTGGAGAATTTTATTTTTCTTGCCTAAATTTGGGTGGAGAAAAGAGAAGAAAAAACGTGGATTGAAATTTGCTCTTATTATCTTTCAAACATATTGGCTGTTTCATGATTTTTTAATTTCTTATTCAAAAGCTACATTTCTAAATGCAAATTTTATTGGAGAAAATGATTTTGTCTGAACTGCTTTCTATTAATAAATTCTTTTTTTAAGGAAAGAAATGACTAACAAGTCATGTAGTTCACAAATAGGAAAAAGGTCAACTTAAACAAGAATCCCTGAAAAAATAGTATTTTAATGTATTACAAATTTGACAATGGAATAAATCTCAATGACGTTTTATCCTCAAGAAATGCTTAGTGAATTGTATTAAAATATGCATGACATATATTTTAGAACAAAATCTATTTTAAAAGCTCTTTTCTGCTTTGCATCACAATGTATTGATGTCCTCTGCCTTTTAAATTTAATAAATAAAATCAATATAAGGTTTCAATAATAATTATGGATTTTGTTCACCAAATAATGAAGTCAGTAAGGAACTCAAATTGCTGAGTACAAATTACTACTGCTGAAGGCTACCATTGCCTAATATTTTTCTTTGAAGAAATACAATTCTATTTACAAGCATATTTATTCCATGTACAAGAGCTTTAAATGTTCTTTCCCTAAACTTTTATATACTCTGTATGTCATTTGCTTGCAATTACTCCCTTTTTTGAAAAGTATATATCACATATGAACAAAATAAAATATAAGTAACTTTACACATTAATTTATCATAAAATCTGAGCAATATCAGAATTACATTAACATTTTTCTTGAAATTTTCATTGAGACTTTAACATATTTTCGAAATCTCCAATGGATTTTGAGAAAAATGCTAAATGTACATATTAATGTCTTGAAATAAATTCATCATTTCACTTGACACTATTCTCTTGAAGTAATAAAAATTTTTAGAAAGATTTTAGTAAAAGTGTATGCCATTCACCATTAATATTATTAAATCATGTTCAAAATTTGGGTTTGTTTGTACGAATTTATCATGCTTTCTTGTTTACTCTTGCTTTTCATTCATGAAGAAGCTAATAAAATGAAATATATTCAAGGGAATTTTAAAAAATTGTTATGTATGTGTGCATGTGTTCTATATATCTTTTGAGGGAAAAGCACAAAAATGATTAATGTAAAATGTGGGAGTATTTCACACAATTTTATTTTCATATTTGAACTTCTTAGTTTCTAGTGTGAGTTCTTTCATACATGTACCTAAAATATATTCAATAAATGAAGATTTAAATCCCATCCTTATTGTCTTTCTTTTCTTTACATCCCTAGATTTACTACATATACTGTTCTAAATCTTTAATTTAATGTATCATTAATAGTGGTTTCAGTGTTCCTTCTTCGGTAGACCGCTGCTTTTGGTTCATTTTTCTACTTATTGTTGTTGTTTTTGCACTTCCTTCTATATCTCATCCAATGACTACCCTAAATGATGAAATAAATATAATGACATTCTTGTTACTCATAATTACCTTTCATTGTGCTTTTATGATCATAACTTTTTTACCAAAAGGATTATTACTTTTTGGAAATATTTTATTATATCAATGACAATAGTCACTTCAATATCTACCAAATTTAATTACAATTATAATACTTAAGAGAAAAATCTATTAAATTAACCTGTAGATCAAATATAATAAAAAAAATTTATTCTCTTTTATTTTATGTCAATAATTATTTTAAAACAGCATCACATTTTGCTTTTGTGATTTTGACCTATATATTGAATTTTTATTTTAAGGTCTATATTTTGTATTTCTTAAATTTCTAATTGGTTATTCCTAAAATAACTTTTTTTAAATTTCTATTTATCTTTAATCGATTTCTTAAAATGCTTTGTATATATTCTTGCACTTTCCTTTTTCTTTTCACTCATGGTGAATTAGTAACACAGAAATAGGGATTCTCATTTACATCTGTAAATCAAAAGCAACTTCAGTTTCTGTAAATTTCTGTGCTATATAAACTAAAACTCTACTGGAAAAAAATCTGAAATTGTTAAAGTAACATATATATTTGAAATATTTTTAATAAATATCCAAGTTTGAAAGGAATTAAAGAATAGGCAAATAAAGAGTGAAAACATGTAACCTTGTCTTAACCAAACTTCTACTGAGATTTGAATTTTCACCTGCATGCTGCAGAACAAGTAAATTTTGCACAAAATGGACAATATTAAGAGGATTGTTAGAATAACACAAGAATTGTAAAGTTAGACCTTAGAAGAAATAATAGGTAAGAAAAAGCAACACAAATAAATAATTCTTAATTATTGACTTGGACTAAAGAAAAACAAAAACAAAAAGAAATGTAGAAGTTTCACAATCTTTATATTATTTTATTCATATGACTCATTTAACCTACCAAGACACAAATTTTAGTAGAATAGGGCAAAAAATAAAAACAAAAACACTTCAGAACTCATATGTCTTATTTTCAATCAATTTCCCTGCAGAAGTAATAGTAAAATTCACTATGCTGTTAAATTTTGAAATTCATTCTCATGAGATAACCTCACAAACTAATGCAGGCATTGGTGTCCATCTTATAATATTTAGACCAAGAGTCTAATCTGTGCAAAAAAAGAGAGACAGAGAACAATTCAGTTGTTTGAAGAACACTGAAGTTTTTTTGATACTTGTGTGTTGAATATATGAGTTACTGTTTCACTAGTTCTTCATTGACGGACAAGTCTATGTGAAAGTCAAAATAATACCATAGATCCTGACTGGCAGGTTTTGAAATTTCGTTTTAGTTTTTTCTTCCTTCTTGTTTTTTTCTTTTTCTCCTTGAAATAAAAATAAAATGGATTTGGAAAAAATAAATAAATAAAATAATACCATAGAGTCATTTTACTTTATGTCTTATTACCATGTTTACCGTCTGTGATTGTTTTGTCAAAGAGTATGCATATTTTGAAGAATTCTGACTTTTTTTTTTTACAAAAGTAACACTTTTAACTTGTTGATATCAGGGATTAATATTTTTCTTATTTTTGCAAGTGTTTAGGTGACATGGTATTTTGCAATTGTTTTAATTCTTATTTCTTAGGTAGTATATGTAGTTAAAATATTGATAAATCATTTTACACTCCCTCCAAAAAGAGGAACCAAACTTCTCTCTCCTTACACATATGCAAAATAATTCAAAGGAGAAGTCATTGTCTTAGGTATTCTAGACCAACACAGAAGGTTGTAGGGTCTTTCTTCCTCTCACCATTGGATTATTTGCTATGAAGAATGTAAATCCTGAGAGTCTCTGTCAGTTCTATGGAGTTGGCCATTTGATGAGGAATTTGACCTTCTGCCAACAAAACTTGAGGAACCCAGGCATCCTGCCAAAGGCTATGTAGGTGTTAATCATTAAATGATGCCCATTCAAAATTCATTTGCTGATAGCCTCACCCTTTGTAAGTAACTGATGTGAACTTATTTCAACATAGGGTCATTACAGTAATTAAGACATCATTAGGATTAGCTAATTCTATATTAATGATAACCTTATAAAACAGGAAATTTTGAGCACAGAGAAAGACACTCAGAATAAAGAGGCTGTGAAGAGACAGGTAAAAAGCCAGAAAGGGGCTAGGACAGGGGCCTTCCTCCATAGCTCTAAGAAAGAACCAATTCTGCCAACACTTTGATTTGGAACTTTAAGCTTCCAGAATTGTGACCCAACAAATATCTGTTGTTCCCAGCCACTCAGTTCTGGAATTTTGTTAGAGCTGTCCTAGGAAGCTAAACTACATTAAGTGAGCCATATTAGGACCAGATGACATTCCTACATACCTATGAAAGAACATTGACATGTTAAGAAATTCTTAATACAAAGAAACTGTGAGATAATAAATGTTTATCATTTTGGTATAATTTGTTACAGAGCAATATATAACCACTAAAACAGATTAAATTGAATAATATATTTTGCATGCATAACCACTATTGTGGGATATAAATTAAGAATTTTGCTCATTATTGGGAATCTTTGTATCATTATTTTTAACTATTAAGCACTATCTACACAACTTTTTAAGTTTGTAGTAAATATACTGTGGTTGTCAATTTTGCCTTGCAATTTTGTGTGAGATGTTATATGCACTTACACATATAAAATATTATATGTCAAATAAGTTAATAGTTTTTATCTAAATTCTGAATTAATGTTACACTTAAGATATCTTTTTTAAACATAACTTGAAATAGGGCTGGTATCTATGTTTAACTCTAATCTGTGGAGAAATTATTTTGGAGTACCATATAAAGTCATAAATCTAATATTTTTTTCTGTCAAAATGCTAATTACTTAACTTAGTATTGAGAGATTTCTGCCCTAATATAAATTACTGGACATTATGGTAGTATTCCACTCTGATCACTACCCCCTCCCTTCCCTTCAACCCTGATTACAACTTCCTCTTTCCTTACAACTTCCTCTTTCCTTTCCTGATTACGCGAAGAAAATTCCAATCAGTCTCTTGCACGTTATCAATGCCTGCCCCAAGCCCAGCTTCCGGTCAGAGGTCCTATACTCCTCTGCCTTCTCGATATCTGGTGGAGGATATAGCTCAACCACAAGAGTTGTACGCTTCTCCCCGTGTCCTCAGTAGAAGGCGTTTTCCCCTTTTTTGTCCTTTTTTGTGCTTCTCTATTGTGCTGGAATACCCTAACAAGTATCTTCACGGAATAATCTTATGTGTATTATTTTTGAAACCTCACAATTATGACATGGTAATATCTGGTGTGATTATGTTAAATTATAGGTGTTTTTTTTTCCATTGTTCTGATAAATTTTGCTATTCATTTCGATCTCTACTTTCACTGGCCTCTGAACAAGGCTTGTAGTTCAGAGACATATTCAAGGAAGAGGAGCTTTTCCAGTGGCCACAGTGTTAATACAGTGGTTGTACTTATGGGAAGAAGAAGTGATTAGAAGATAAAGGACTTATGAAAATATAGTACCTTACACAGTAGCTAATCAATAAGAAAAAATCTTAATAAACAAATGCAGTATTTTCCAAGAGCAACATCTGTTTGCATATGTTTTCTATTTTGTTTTAAAATGTATTCTGTCCTCCATGACATAGGAGAGGAGTTTAATTTAGTGTTGATATTTACTTTGAGATTACTTTTGTCTCCACAAATGTTTGTATTGTACACCTGAACTGGTGACTTTAATAGTAATAATTTGTTGACAAAAATCCGTTTATTGAAATGTTTATATTATATAAGATTCATTCATACCTGCTTCTATTTTTAAAAGTGTATTAATATCATGGTTAAGTAATATATTAAATAATTTAGTAAATAAAATTTCTTCCTTATTATTTAAGAATAAGATTGGAAAACAGATTCTATAGTTTTGTAGTTAAAAGAGAATATAATGCAAATTTAAACTCTCTTAAAAGAGGATTCCTCTAGATCATCTGTAGGTTTGTATCAAAACTGTGCAACTCATCATAAATTCATAACATTTAAAACAGAGTTTGCAACTGCGAAGAGTATATCCAAATTAACAATATGGTATCCTAGGCACATTACTAAAAATCCTATGAGATGTCTCTAAAATACATAAATAGTTTTCATGCAATTTATTTAATTCTACTTTAGTTATTAGGTATCATTTTCTTTGTATGTAATGAGAATTATGAAAATAATTAAAAAACTTTAAACACGGTGATTAATATTGATCTAGATTTAATTGAAAAAAAGGCTTAAAAGTAAAATGTTCGGGGAGGAGGAAAGAATGAATGCATATTTGAGTTAAATGCAGGAGTATCTGGTAACAGACCAATATCTCACATTTTGAAATATGTTCATACTGTTTCCAATTCGCCTCAGTAGAAAAATAATACTTCCAGAACACACACCAGATTGCCTTTAGATTTTCTCAAGATATTTACTACATATTTGTGTGATTTTAGTATTGTACTTCCAATCAAATGTTCCCATGATTAGTTTTGAAGTAGAAAAGAATCTCATTTCAAAGAACTGATTATTCTACAATTATTCTAGGATTTTTCTAGAATTCATGAAACAGTGAATTATTTGTGAACCTTCTTTCAAAAGGGAACATTCAAAATGTCATCTTCTCTAAAATAAATACTGAAGTACTGTGGCCTCTCACTACTTTGCTTGCTACAGAACCAAATGCACACTATTCTCTTAACATTTAATTCTGGAAATACAGAATGGCTTAAAGGACTTAGATGAAAGATACCATGAAAGAAATATATATGCCACTATCTCTTTTCTATTATGCATTTTCAAATGAGAACTTTAACTGAATATCCTACTCTAAAAATATTTGCCACCAGGAATAGGCCATTACTTATGACATAAAGCATTAACATTAAAATTTGAGTTATAATGTAGAATTATAAAATAACTTTAGAATATAAAATATTAATATTCATGTCTTCTTTCTTTTACTATCAAGCCAAATTAAGACACAAAAAATGAATGGGCCAACACATTATTTTTTCAGCATTTACAAGTAAAATATAAGAGTATATATACTTTTTATTTTTTATTTTTTTTGTACTGGATCTTGAACTCATGACCTTGTGCTTGCCAAGCAAGCGCTTACACCACTGAGCTAAATCCCTGGCAAGAGTACATATACTTTATAAGCATATTTTTATATTCTGGGTTGAAATCTGAACAACTTCATTCAAAAACTTGCTGTCAAATTAAAGATCAATGAAAATTTTTAGCTTATAATTATAAAAAAGTTAAAATGGTAAATATTAATATCATACCATGATCTAATATTATTTATTTTGTTATGTTAATAGTTCATATTCTGTCTTTATCATCTGAAAAGAATTGAATGTTCTGTGAAGATTAATGTACAAGTCGTTGACTGAACATTAATATGAAAGACATTATTACTTTCACCTCCAGGATTTCTTTGTGAAAGTCATTAAATCATAACTTCCACACACTGTCTTTTTAGTTTCAACTGAGGTTCTCTAGATTTGGCAGTGACATTGTGCTATGACCTTGTGCTCCAAATTTCAGTGGAATAGCAGTGGATTTGTACTTGATGGAAAGTGTACCATAAATACTAAATCAAAGTTATTAAAAGTTTCCATTTTCTAGGAAACAGCTAAACTTAATTTTTAAAAAGTCATAAGAATGTGAACTTCACATTTTTTCATATCCTTAATATCCTTCAATATCTCTTGTTCATCCTTACCTTGTAAAATTTTCTAATGATTAATAGGCTAATCTGTTTGTAATCAAGAGTTAATGCTATTTGCACTTAATTCTTAGTAAGTCACCTGATTTATGTCTGAGTAAAAATGTAGTTTATATAAATCTGATATTTTTAACCAATGCATCTCTTGAACGAGATGAGATCTCATCATTACCTCTGATTTTCTCACCACGCCCGGCTCTTCTTTAATATCATTGACTCAACAAGCCAACTAAATGCTGCTTCTCCAAATATCTGAGATTTCTATTCTGCTATATACCTATACAGTTATTTGTGTTTTCAGTTTTCAATTTCCTTTAACATTTGAAAATAGAAAACAAGGTGAACGAGACAAGAATCAGAGATTTAAGTCTTGGCATAACATGCGGGAAAAAAAGGATTCACTCTATGTTCAGAGGTTGAAAGTTTTGAATAGTAGCTGTAGTACAAAATTTTAAGTTTTAGGGCTAGGGATCTAGCTCAGTGGCCTAAGCGCCTGCTTAGCAAGTGCAAGGTCATGAGCTCAATACCTGGTGCCACAAAAAAATTTTAAGTTTTGTAATTCTTTATCCCATCTAAATTTCATTTTTTAAAAATTTCTAACAGGAAACTTCATAATAACTCTTATTTACAAGTAATCCACTCAATGTATATTGGACATATAGGACAAAAACTGTGACTAAATGGATGAGAAAGGTCGTGGATGCCTTGTCTAAGTGACTCTTCCAGATTATTAGAGGTTTTCGTTACTTATGAGATGTTTTACAAGTCTAAAGTTTGAAACCGACAACATGGCAAATGGCTGTTTCCCATAGAATATAAGTAATTTTAATAGTAACTATAATTATTTCCCTGGAGATAAACTCATTCTGCAGTATTTGAAAATTTATTTGAGCTTGACTCTTTCAGCCTTGGATTTATTAAGTACCATAGAATCTTTAAAATGTGTAGGTTATAACTGCTCATAGTTATTGTACTGAAAAATTGAAACTGAGACGTTCTTAAAGTATTTATTGGTTCATTTTAACATAGCAATGATGAATGCATCACATAACAGGAGGAGCAAAATTGTGGTATTAACACAAAATTAGTTTTGACCACAAAGATCTTCTGTGGTCTATCCTAAATACAAAGTGGCAATTTATTCCATCATATGTGAGAATATAACAAATACAAATATGGAAAGTAAATCTTTTTGCCTTAGTTCACAGACACTTAAAGAGAAACTATGAAATGTGTTGAAATCTTAGCAACATTTGCTAAAATTTGATAGTTTACTTGATTTACTAATTAATGATGTTAGCTAGAATATGAATATTTTAAACCTGTGTGATCTGTCTACAAAGTGGATATTTTAGGTTTCACTGGAATATTTTTTATTCTTTATATTAATTTAATTATATCTTTATCATTTAAGAACAAAAATAATTCCAGGGCTTGGAAGTGCGGCTTAGTGGTAAAACAATAGTTAGCAAAAGTAAGACCTTGGGTTCAATGCCCACTACCATAACAATATTAATAATGAAATAACATGTTCCTATCTTATAAAAAAAATTAAGTTTCTATACAACTGTTTTAACTTTCAGTTACTTAGTCTTTAAATTTTTAATAAGCTATTATTAGTCACCAAGATCCTATTAATTCATTTCAAGCAACATTTTAATATTTGTTTTTCTAAATTGAATTTGAAATGTAGGGAAAAACAGAAAAAAATCTTCACAATATCAGTTATTACTTCAACAGGGTCATAGAAAAATCACAATTATTTATTCTTTAAAGAGAAATTATTCTTTAAAAAGAAACAGGTGTCATAAAGGAATACATTTTATGAAAAAGATTTAATACACTTTTCTAAATATAATATATTTTGTGTTGGGGAAAATAATAAAAGTATTTTTGAAGTATTTCTGTTAAATTGCTATATGCTTATCAGTTTCTCTATGGTCCTTTTAACTCACATAAAAGAAAAAAATAACATCATAATTTAAGAGTGACTGACTTATTTACTTTCTTGATGCTGACACAAAATACCCGACAGCTCTAAGTTAAAGCAGAAAAGAGTTATTTTGGTTCGCTGTTCATAGAAGTTTAAGTCCTTAGTTAGTTGGTTCAAAGGGTGACACGGCAGAGGAGTAGCCCAGAGGAGTAACAGTGCTTGGTAAGGCAGGCAGAAAGCAGCAGCCTGCGAGCTTGCCTTCTTTCTGTCCCTTTATATTACATCCAGGCTTCAAGCTATTGATTCATGCCACCTCCACTTAGGGTGGGTTTCCATTATCCACACCCAGAACTATGCTAGAGTGATTTAGTTATCACATACCCTTAATCCATAATCACACATCCTAGACTCGGCCACCTTGGAAAAATTCCTCCTACCAGTGCATGAGGCTTTGGGGGAAACAACAAGGTGTAAACCCTAACAGTTATTACTTAAAATTTGTAATTGGTTAAAAGCTTACTTTATTTAAATTTAGTAGTTTTTAATTCACTGTTTCTTAATTGATAATGTACTTTGACTTTCACATTGAATTTCATAAAATCTCAGAGGTAGGTGTGTTCCTGTAGACTTACTGTAATTAATTCCTCATGTGATATTTATGGATGATAATACAGATAGTATCAAGTAACTATATTTCACAGCTAAAAATTTTTACAAAAACCATGTCTTTTGAGCTGACAGTATGTATAAAACATTCACTGTGTATAAGCAGTATTTTAGACAAGAAGCAGATGGTTTCAGAGGCACAATATTTTTTTTCAAAATCCAGCAGGATAAGAATTAAATACAGAATACTGAAAGATGGATGAGGAAAATAATATTGTAAATTTAGCTTTGAACTATAATTTATTTCTGTTAGTTTTCTATTTCTTGGATCTGAAAAAAAACATTATCTTTTTCTAGAACTATCAAACTCACAATTTACTGATGTCTGTGTTTATAAAATAAAAAGAAATATTTTAAAATGATGTCAAATTGTCACTGACCTCTATTGGTTATGAATCTCTAAGTGTTTCTCTTAATTTTCTTATAACATAAAATAATAATGACTTAAATCTTTGGGGAATCTATTCTCCTTTTTTGATAGGATATATTTGGACATGATCATTATGCAACTAAAGTTGTCTCTGGGGTTTCACATTGAATAATTTCCTTTGAATCAGGTATAAATAGTTAAAAATCTAAGGCTAGGTTAATCTATTGTCTTAATCCATTGTCTACAGAATCCATTGTCTTAAGAATCATGCCAAGAAAATAAGGATTGTGTCAGTTTTGTGAGATCTCAGGCTATAGATCAGAAGTCATTCCTGGCAAGCCTGGAACCTTGGCAAATTTGAAAAGGGTTTCAAGAATAGAATATTGTCAAATATATAAGTATTGCAGATTAATATTGCAGAGTAGTTCTTCAATTTGGTTTTCTCACCTGAGCACACCAAATAAGGCTTTTTAACGTCCAATCATTGAGTAGGTATGAAGACTTCTAGACGATAGTGAATATTATGCCATGGTAATAACTGTTTGCTACACTGAGGCTCTAAATTTGTAAATTCCAGGGTACCTACATGATTACTTAAAAATCCAAATGAATCTATGTAAATAATCAGACCAAATCTACTGAGAGCCAAACAATGGGGTATCTAGGGTAGCATTTGAGATTCTTGAACAAAGAGTGAAAGATGGATACTATAAGAAAAAATTATGAAAGACTTTGAAATTATTCAAAAGGATTATTGTGTTCTAATAGGCACAACCTTCCTCATCAGCTAAGATTTTCAAGAGCTTTGAACTACTTTAAAACTGTAAAATATAGAAAATTGATAACAATGCAAATGATTCTTATTCATACAAAGGTAAATTCGTTGTTTCATGAAATGAACTTGGTTTTTGCTGTAGATATACCAATTTTATATATATT
>RJWT010036873.1:0-13167 GCA_004365215.1 Cuniculus paca | reverse complement strand
AAAAAAAAAAAAAAGACTACTAATTGTTGTGGTGCTGGAGATCAAAGTAGGACCTCTTGCATACTTAGGCAAACTACACTCCTAGCCCCTCCCACAGACATTTTTATACTCTTCATCTTCATTCTGTGACTTACAGATAGTTTGTAAGATCTAGAATGGTAAGGATTTCACTGGCCTGTTGTGCTTAGAATAGTGCCTGGCACATAAGAAGCACTCACTAAATATTTGTTGTGTGGATGGATGGATGAATGAATGAATGAATTGAATTGAAGAGGAGAGGAGGATCTCTCAAAAGGAGTCTCTCCCTCCTTGCTTCACACTGTGGGTCCTTTGTACTGTGAAAGAAGAGTGACACCTGGCACCTAAAGAGCAAATAATAACTATGGAGGGGACTATAAACTTGGTGGCTTAAAATAACACACAGGTCTCATTTTAAAATCCTGTAGGTCACAAGTTTGACACAGGTTTACACAAAGATATCATCAGAGCTTTTCTGTAAGTGCTAATTTTAATACGTTTCCTGCCTTTTCCACCTTCTAGAAGCTACCTGTTCTCCTAGGCTGGGACCTTCTACCATCTTCAAAGCCAATCTGGGTCACACCACAACCCTCTGACCCTGTTTCTGTCATCATATCTTCTTCCTAGACTCAGCCTCCATTTCACTTTCAACGGCCACTGTAGATTATGTGAGGCTCATTTGGGTAATCAGAATAATTTCCTCATCTCAAGATCATTTATTCAACAACCATAATTCCCACTCCCCAGGTGACAGGCATAGTTTCAAATTCAAGAAATTAAGACATTTGGGGACTGTTATTCTGGTGAACCTGGAAGAGAGAGATGGTAGAAGGGAAAAAAGAACAGAGGGTAGTCAGAGAGAGTGAATGAATATACCCTACCCGCTGGTGAGAAGACAGTCCTGAGCAGTACAGTAGCTGGGTAGGTTATGCAAGGTTAGCTGATGAAAACGTCTACTACAGTCTAAATTATATATTTGGAAAGAAAAAGACATGGGGAATCCCTGTAACCACTATTGACAAAAAGAGTGAGAAAATGAAATCTGGGCTTACTGAAGACTAGCCAGGGAATAAAATGTATGATGCTTCAGAGAAAGAGGAACCTCAGGGCAGGAAAACCAGGAGGAAGTAGGTCTGAAGAAATCTAGGCATAAGGGGCAAAGTTCTGAACTAGAGTAGGGATGGATGTAACAGACGCTTCAAGAAAATGATTTAATGACTGAAGAACAAAAAAAAAAGAGAGAGAGAATGAGTCAAAGTTGTCTATAGTCAAAGATGTCTATAAGACAGGTTAATGAAGAAATCAAGATGTAGGAGTGGAGCCAGTGTTCAGATTTGAGAGGAATGAGCTCCACATGACAAGATAATTAGTTCAGTTTCTGTCCACCAAATGTTAGGTAAGAAGACAGGACAGGACACATCACCTTAGAGTAGAAATGAGGTGAGGTAATACTGAAGAAGCTTCCTGGCCTATCTTGCAGCCAGGTATCATGAATGCATTTTACTCAGAAAGAATCTCCACAGAATTCCAGCCCACCATCAATTATCACTGCTCTCCTCTGAGGCTCAGAATGATTGTGGCAGACGTCTCTGGATAGGCTAACTCTTAAGGAGCAGTCACCTGTGCTCTGATGCTCACTCTTGTCTTTGTATTTCTCTGGACTCCAGCCAACCTCAGCTGAGAGTTTGGGTTACTAATTTCTGTTGCTGATATCTGACAGCTGTCACAGATGTTCCTGGGCTCCTGTTACAACCCCTAGTGTTTGAATGCTTGCTGTTTCTCACATCTGTTGAATGTCCTCTCCTTGACTTCTCTTTAAACTTTCCAAACCTTCTGACCATTCCTATTTCTGATACTTCATCACTTGGAATCCAGTTTTTCCCACCACTGACCTATACTTTAATTTTCTTATCCTGTACGGAGTATGATCTAGAGGTAAAACAGCTCTCTGTCATGCATATTAAAGAAAACTTCCAGCTAGTGTTTAGAAATAAACTGATGTTCCCAATTGGGTTACAGCTGTAGTAAGAAATAGATATTCTCCGACACTCTCTAGTCACCTTCACACCTGAGTGGCCTCATTGGAGAATCCTCACATGTTACCATTGCTATGACCTTCTACGATGTCACAAAATGAAACCAAAAATTGGAATACACTGGTCTATACTAAAGATTACAGAGAGGATGAAGAACAGAAAGGGTAGTCAGAGAAGGAAGAACAAACCAGAAAAAGTGGTGTCATGAAGCAAAGGAGAGGGACATTTCAAGAAAGAGGTGAAGGTGAAAGTGTCAATTGCAACACAGCAACCAAGAAGAATGAGGACTACGAAAAGGCCACTGGGTCTATAATTGTATAAGTTCATTTTTCATGTCAAGCAAACAGATTCAAAAAGGAAGTGTTGGCTAAAGGGAGCTAAAATAAAGGTCAACTTGATGCCTGCAGAAGCAAAAAAAAAAAAAAAGTTAAACAATATCAAGAATGCTTTACTAGTAAGTCTTAAAAATATGCCAGAAAACTTAATGCTATTTTCAACTAGTAATCACACAACTAATACAAATCATTTACATAACTGAGGTAGCTTATTAAGCCAACCATAACTGTCGACATTTGCTTAAGTATCTTAAAACAGAAAAGAATGAGAGGCAAGAGCTTAAGATAAATGAAAATTAATCCAATTCACAATCAAATGGAAATGCCATGAGAACATTTATAAGTGGGATTTTGTTTCAAGACCCTAAATTAAAGAAGCTAAAATTAAGTACCATTGCATTCAACAGCATGAGATGAAGAATTTCCTTTTAATGGGATATTATTATTTCATTTTCTTAAATAGCAGAAAGTAGGAACAAAGCATTCTTAACTTACTTAGTCTCCAGAGAAGCAAGTATTTCTCGTACTATAAAGATAAGCTTTGTAGTGGAGTAGTGCTTGCCCCACTTCCCATCCCTACTTACGCCTTCCAACCCAAACTATGTTTCTTGCTTCCAAATGAGGGTTTGCTACAACAGCTTGTCCAAGCAGCTCAGTATGCCTGAGTGAGATATGCCTGTGAAGGGAAGGGAGGGGAGTGGAAGCAGAAGTAACAATAATTGAGATGTATTATGTGCTTGCACCAACTCCCCCTAGGAATGTAATCATCACGTACTGCAAACATGTACTAATAAAGTAACAATTTTAAAAAGAAAAAATAAAGAAAACCAGCTCCTATTTGCAAACTCCATCTCAGTACAGAGGAGCTTTTAAACTAAACCTCACCACCCATTTGCCTGGCACTAACGAGAGGCAGAATGATAAAGTAGAACTGAATAAGTGCTTTGCATTCAGACTGAATTATGTTAGAGTCAAATATTTGCTCCAATACTTACTGCAAGGCCTAGAGCAAGTTACTTCACCTCCTTACATCTACTTTCTCAATTTTAACATCTACCTTAGAGTGCTATTGTTACTGCATGTAAAGGGCTTTGTACATGCTTACCTTACTATTTTCCATTCCTCTACCTTCACCTTAATTCATTGTTAGGCTCTGCTCTCCTCAAAACCATTTTTCTGTGTGAGTCAGCTTCTTCCTGACCTGACTTCTCTCTTCTTCAGCTTCCCACAGGGTGATAGGAGACTCTCCTCTCTGCCTCCCATATGCTGGTCTTTCCTGAAATTGCAGTCTGAAGATCTAGTGGTAGTTGGCTTCCTGGAGAAGTTCAGTATCTTGGGAAGCAGATACCAGGAAAAGAATGCTTACATGATGTACAGGTTGATGTCCATTCAGCTAGAATTGCTGGAATGGAACCAAAGTCATCCAATGATGAGCAAGGCAATTTTCAGCTACCTGAGAAACAGTCAAAAAGCCAAGTGATGAAGTCTTTTATTACCTGGAAAGCAATTCTGGCTAGCTTGTGTCTCCCAAGACACTGCAGTAAGCAACTGGGCAAATCTAATAAAACTTTAAAAATCCTCAATAAATTTAAGGGGGAAAAATGTTTCCTGATATATATAATATTCTCCCCATTTGGCTTTGTTTTTCTCACCTTAATGCAAACTTTAAAAGGATTGATCTAAGATTTGATTACTTGGGAGCATAGAAAGAAGGTGGGAAAATGGCAACTGATATTTTTTCACCTTCTGATATATTATATTCATTACTGGAAGTATCATAACTGAAATTATGAAAATATGGCAAGTAAAGAAGATTTAAGGAAAATATGTTTGGCTAGATTCTAATATGAGGCACAGCCAAGCTGCTTCAGTAGACATGATCAAGCAAAGAAACCGTTCTCTTAAGAACTTAAGGAAGCTTAAGTTCTTCCTGTTTTAAGGAAACTTGACAACATACAGTATTCTGAAAAAAAACTTAAGTGAGTAATAAGTAGCACAAATTGTAATAATTAATGGAAGAGAATGTGCTTCGAATCTTATTCCCAAAAGCTTGAACCCTTCTAAACCACTTCAGTACTTTAATTAAGAAATCTATTAGCGATAAACTAACATATTCTTGAATCAGATTAACACTATTCAGGGCATAACCATGACTGATGGCTGTTGGGTAACACAAAGATCTTTCCTAGAGAGTACACATTATTCTAAAGTGGTCTCTTTGATCATTTAGCCAAGGCTGTGATACCAGGCTCAAAAGATTTATAACTATGAACATCTTACACATAAAAATAAGAGAAGGAAATTTATTTTAAAAATCACAAATATAGGAAGAAAGTCAAAATTAGGACAGAGTTTAGAATTTATCTCTTGCTTCTTATAGAAGAATAGACTGAGGTCTCAAACTTGCCCAAACGCATCCAATTATTGGTGGAGTTACAAGTAGCAGGTGATCTACTGGCTCTTGGTCCAAGTTGCGTATGTGTCAAGTTGTTGCTTTCACATGGCTCAGGCCAACATTTGATGGTCAGGGACTCTGAGTCTGCTGCTGCAGCCAGCACAGTCCAGGGAGCCTGATGAGTAGCCATAACTCATCGATCTATTCAAAATCTGCCTTTCCCAGTCCATCTGTCAATTTTGACAGTAACTATGGCTTTCACACACATACACCAATCCATCTATGGCAGAAACACAATAGCAAAGGTCCTCATTAAAATTTTTGAAGTGTTTATGTATGTTATATAAAAATGAAATCATATGGACTATAAAAAAAGGCTACTTCCTTGCCCTACTTCCTACTGTGAGTTCTACTACATTTTGGAGTTGCAGTTTAGTTATTGCTAGTCATAAAAAATATTCTATATCTCCTTCATAATTTTGCAATTATAAAAACTAACTTTTGACTCTGTGAATAGAAAACTGAGAAAACTATCTTGATTATATTTTCTCCCCTTTCCTTCACCATCAGGTTTTGTTAGTTATACAGTATTCTATTTAGTTTTTTTTTCACTTAACTTCATAACCTTAAGTAATATAGCTAACTCTCCATACATTGTTCCACAATTTTTGAATCATTTCTCTTGAGTTTCTATTATGTCACATGAAGTTAGAACCACGCCTTACTCTCACACCTCCCCCTCACTATACATCTCTACCTCCTGACTTCTGTCAGCTCTGTCACTACCTTCACGTTGCAGGGGTTAGAATATTCACATTATGTTCGCAACTATAACGTTCAGTGTTTTGTCTGTAGACTGATACTAAGAAGTGATAGCTGATAAAAATAGCATTTGCAATATTATGAAGATGACTATTTTTCACTACAGAACCAAATCATGTCATCTTACCTGCACAGAAGGAAACGTGCCCTTAACATCGCTAAATCCCAAGAGAGAATGTTGCGAGTGTGAACATTTATAAGTAGCAAGTCACTCAAGTCTATAAAAAGTATTAGCATCACAACCCACTAAAAGAAAAGCTTTCTTTTGATAACCATCTTTATAAAGATCATTTTACCACTTCAGTGTATTTACTTGCATGTTCAGCAAGCAACGCATTGCAGCCAGATGTAGTTGGAGATATTTAAAGCAACATCTTGAGTTTTCCACTAACAAATTAACTTTTATAACAAAAGACCTTCTCAAATAAAGAGAAGTAGCTGATATTATAGGGAAGGCTTATAGTGGCAAGTCCAAATTCTGTGTTTGCTCAATAAATTGTCAAGATTTCAGTAATATATTCCATGAGCCTCAGTTTCCTCATCTAAGAAAAGCTGGTAAATGCATCTATCACATCAGCACAATGTGAAGATTAAGCTGGAAAAATATTTGTGAAAATGTATTGCAAATTATAAGGTGTTATGCAAATACAAGGTATTGCTGTTATTATTAACAAGGAGCACAGGGTGCTGCTCAAATGAAATTGAAATGCAGTACAGATGTCTAACATCAAATTATGGCCATTTGAAGATAAAAGAATCAAGATAGTATATACACAAATTGGTGTTACATCCCAGGAAGGAATTTAAAACTGCACAACCAGACATTAAGAAACCTGCTGCTTTAGATAACTTATTCAATACATCAATAATATTATGCAAGACGCTGACTCCACAAGCAGCCTTGCTCCTCCCTGCCAATTGTCAAGGACACTAGCTGTAAGAAATATCAAATGGTTAAATGTGCACAAAATGAAAACAAGTTTTAAAGCTTTGCATCACGGACCTACACCTAAGTCCAAATTCATAATAAGGAATTAAAGCAGGCATCTGTTCAAGTATCTTTAAAGGGGATTTTAAAATGTCTAGGAATCTAGACTTGTTTAAACATCTCTTAGTACTGCTCTCTGGACTGATTTCCCAAATGTTAATAAGAACTCCTTGTATTGGCTTCAGCACATACAACACACAACCCTACACCATTAACCAGCGCATCATTCATATTCAAAGGACTCTAGAGAATGAAGAGTCAAATAGAATGACCCTAAAGACGTGAAGGTGAGTCCCAAGCTTCAGATAAAAATTGTCTGTGGCATGGGTTATCAGTGGCCCATGAAGAACCCCAGGGATCAAACAAAAAGAATATCCAAGAATATTATTTTCCAACTCAGAGAAAAAGTTTTAATTTAAGGGCTCCATGTCAATGTTAAGAGTTGCTCTGTTTGTGTTTGCCTTTTCTTAAGGTTAATACAGACAACCCTAGGGAAAGAAATCATTAAACTGTTTCTGGGATCTGCTGAAACCAAAATATTCCTGAGAAACATCTGCATACCAATAAGCCAGTTGCCATCCAGTGCAGGACGATGGGACTCATTAGTGCTGCAAACCTGCTGAACTCTGGTCATCTCCACTCATATTAGGAGGATGTCTCTTTTACCCTTTATGGCAACTGGATTTTTCCTCAGCTATTGATGAGAAGAATCTCCATCTTTATTGAGTGGATATTTCCCTCAAGTGTTGCTCTCCTTAATGGCAATTTTACCCTATTATGTGTATTTCCCAGGGAGCCCAAGAATGTTAATGAATGTCAAGCCCACATTTCTCTCAGTGGCTGGATTTCCAAATGTGGCTCGAGCAGTGGCCTGCTGCAAGTGCACATGCTAATCAGGCTCCATCTGCACAGGAGGCTGCTTGCAGAAGCAGACAATTATTTTGCTCCATGCAGGGCTGCTCAGGGAGGGGAGCAGCTGCAGAGAAGTAAATTCCCAGGGCTTAGGATGATTAGGGGCCCCCCAAAGTACACTTAAGTCTTTGAAATAAATTCCCAAAAAAAAGTTTCAGAAAAAGCATGAAAAGAAAATCTTATTCTTTGGGTTCCTTCACTATTTATTTCAAAGTCTTTTCCATCAGAGAAATCTTTGCACCTGACTCAGGGATGAGGGCCCAGGCATAGGGAGCTATCCTGCTGTGTACTCAGTAGTAGGTGACTAGTTTTCTCTTTCAACTAAATGAAGAAGTTCTGGAACAGGAGACCACAGACAATGCCTTGTCATTGACACTTGAGAGTGGAGAATATTAAATATCTCACCCGTGGAGTAATCGTTTCTCTACTGTAGCGTGTCCAAGAGGACAAGTCATAAATGAATTACTGATCATCATAGGAATGTTGAATTTACAAACTACCAGACATACTCTCTAGTGGCCTCAGTTCCACAAGTGGACAAATTTATCGTGCTTCAGGCACTAAGAAATTCTAGCTCAAGTTATCATTTGAAGTCATTTTGAATTTAAGAATATATTAGATGGTTGTGCTTCTCATGTTTCACCTCAAACTTGGAAATACTTTTAGGAAGGAGGAAAACACATGCATGCCATCACATAGAAGTTGTCATGAAGGCAATTTGATAACTGCAATGGTTGGATTAGCTAAGGAGCTGCCCATTTCAGTAGAAGTTGACCAACAAAACAGAGCAACTGTCATGGCATCCCTTGACGCAAAGAAATTCCTAACATATGCACCATATGTCTGCAGAAGAAGCAAGAAAAAACACCACAGTGGCCCACTTCTTGCTGCAACTTGGACATTTCTTGAAGCTGGTATTGCTTCAAATGGGAAAGTCCCTAAAAGGTCTGGGACTTGGCCTACCACTGGCCAGTCAGGAATCTGCTCTAGAAAAGATGGAGAAGAACTGAAGCAAAAGAGAGGCTGTCCTGGGTTCTGGAACTTCCCTGGCACTTCAGGTACTCTGGAAGCCCAGCTAAATCTGTACAGAACATGGCTCAGGCTTCCATGATGCTCTAGAATCCCGGTTTCCTTCACTCTAGATACATCTCTGGGAGAGACCCAGGAAAACAGAAACAAATTTCTGGCTATAGAAAAAAACAAGAAACCAGAGAGGTCTGCTCACACAGCTGGGTACTTGGCACTCTCAAAGAGAGACACAATTCAGAAACCTATTCCATGTCAGTGAAGGCCTTTTTGGAATGAGTGCCTAGGAAACTGATGAAATTGGCATGATATATTAATACCTCCTCCAGAAGAACAAATCTGAGAGTTGCTGATAGGGAAAAGCAGATAAAGGGGGGAAAAGAACTGCTCAGTAACTAGGGAGAAGGAGGAGAGCTGTGAAATAACAAATGCCTGTAACTCACTGACCCAGAATGGAGATAGAAATTAACGTGAATTAGTCCTCCCAAAAACCAGAAATTATAGAAATGCTTTGCTCAAATGCATAAATCAGAAGGGGGTCAAAATGTTCTGAGATGTGTAGAAGGAAACATTATTGCTAGAAAAATAACCTCACAACAGAAAACCCTGGCAGTCTGAGAGCATATATATTTAACTTACTCTTCATTCCAGTGACTCTGTTACTAACTTTGCTTCTATGCTGTTGCCTTAATCCTGAGACCCCAGTCATAGAAAATAATTTTTGTGGAGCTATATCTTAAAAAGACAAAACTTCTGTGATGCTGATCTATATAGTGTGGTAAGAATGCTTTCATTTGCCGGGGATATAGCTTAGTGACACAAGCGCCTGCCTGGCAAGTATGAGGCCATGAGTTTGATCCCCGGTACCAAAAATAAATGAATAAATAAATAAAAAGAATACTCTTATTTGAACTGCTGCACTCCAGTGTTAAAACTTAAGAATATCTCCGCATGTGTCATTTGATTCCCACCATAATGTCCAAAGACCTTATATCTGGGGTTGGGATTACAAGGCTCATTCCTCATACCTGAACAATGAAGCAAGAAATATGTGTGTGACTTGTCTGAGACTATCCAGCTGCTTAGTGACAGCAATGGCAACACAGTTTAGATAAAAAGGCCTACTCCCAGCCTTTTCCACCAGTACATTGTCAACCTAACCTAGCAGAGAAATTTTCAGAACTCAGAAGAATTAAGAATAAAAGAACATGCTGGGCGTGGTGGCTCACACCTGTAATCCCAGCACTCGGGAGGCTGAGACAGGTGGATCGTTGTGAGTTCGAGAGCAGTCTGGGCTACAAAGTGAGCTCAAGGCCAGCCTGAACGGCATAGTGAGACCCTGTCTCAAAAACAGGGCTGGGGATCTAGCTCAGTGATCTAAGTGCCTGTCTGGCAAGCGCAAGGTTGTGAGTTAAATCCCCGGTGCCGCAAAAAAAAAAAAAAAAGAAAAGAAAAAGAATAAAAGAACATGTTAAATATTGGCTTTCTCATTGTGATTTTTCTGTTGTTTTGCTTTCGTAACAATAAAAGAAAGGAAACTAGATGGCTTGAGATTCTGATATAACCAATCCATTTGAAATAGGTCTTTGGTGCAAAGAATGCAACCAAAGGTGCCCATAAATAACTTGTGAGGCAGAAGAGAAATGCCCTAGAAAAAGCCCTAACATAACAGCACCGGTATAGAGTATGGTACTTTCAAACTATAATTTGCTTATTTACTTATTTGCCTCACACATTCACAGTTTTCTCCCTTTTGTTGCTCAAATAGCAAGATCTCGCTGCCTTGTTGCACACTGAAAGGATGGTCTCCCCAAGCCCTTTCCTCACACATGCCCTTAGGCCTTGCTGGAAGAATAGTAGGATTGAAAGGAAGTAGCTTCCAAATCTCTTCCCACTCTTTAAATTTTCAAAGTTTAGGTTCTCCAAAAACATGGAAAGATAGATATTCTCATCTCTTCCAGTCTGAAAGAGTCCCTCATGTCTGGGTGAGATAAGAGAAGAGCAGACAAAAATCTATAAAAACCCATCTTTGATGGACCCTATTATGGATTGAAGCCTCACTCCTTTCCCAAAAATCGTATGTTAAAGTCTGAACCTCCTATACCTCAGAATGTGGCTATGTTTGGAGATATGATCTTAAAAAAGCAATCAAGTCATTAAGGTGAGTGCTCATCCAACAGGACTAGAGTATTTATAAAAAAGAGAGAACTTGGATACACACAGTTACCCGAACACCCCATGAAGACACAAGGAAAAGACAGACATCTCGACCAGCAAAGGAGCGAGGCCTCACAAAACTAACCCTGTTGACACCTACATTTCAGATTTCCAGCTTCAAGAAAAATAAGTTTTTATTGATTAAACTATTCCAACTGCAGCACTTTGGTTTTGGAAGTCCTAACAAAGTAATGCAAACTTCAAAGAAAGGAAAGCTGAGTCTTCCTCCTACACAGATTGTGAGCCCAGGCCCTAGGGTAAGAGAGACTCTTAGACACGTGGCTTAGCTCTTCTATGCCCCTACTCTTTCATCCATAAAATATGGATAATAATAGTTAGTGTCTGACTCAGAGAAATTGTTATGAGAATCTTGACTAGATAATGACTATAAAGAACCACCCACAAAGCAAAAATTCAAGGATTATTTGCTGTAATTATCATTCAGGATAAAAACCAAACCTTAAACTTTTTGTAACTCCTTAAGGAAACTGCATTAGGTAAATTCCTGGTAAATGACTAAATGTCTCTAGGACTACAAGTTTCAACAAAGGGAAATTAAAAGACATAATAATCATGAAAAATAGTAAGTACACATAGCTGCCTGAAAGGCAGATGTTTTGAATCACTGACCTGTTTTGAATCTGTTAAAATAGGTGCAAATAAAATACAAGTCATAGGCTAAAACAAATAAGGATCATACATTTAAAATTAATTTTTTAAAAGGACTCTAATGATGACCACATATACCACTCTTAGATGCTGACATGTCCTCAAAATATCATACAAATTTAAGCACATCTGGGCTCAGGAACAATAAAAATCATTATCTAGCAAATGCTACCACTTCAGAAAGGAAAATAAGAAGCAAGGGACTGTATTTTTTTGCATTAATATATGACATTTTCTGCCTCAGGAAAGTTCAGAGCTATAGTGCTCTTGTACCGTTTATGTTGTGTGCGTATGTGTTGCCTATTTTCTACATATGCATTATGGTTGGATGTTATGATTGTGAGTAAAGTTAATTCTTAGAAAGGAGCAGTCTTACCTTATACATATTAATAAGTGCTTTCTTTGAGAAGCACTGACAGCCCTTGATACATTTTGACGAAAATGAAAGGGGAAAAAAAACCTGGCACCACTATTAAGAACACCCCTGAGGTGATAGAGAGCCACATCTTTGATACATCAGCTCCTGGTCTCAATGCACACACTTATTAACTCACCTGTGCACCAAGAATTAGAATGAGCTCCTTCTTTAGACGCATATTCTTAACAGCGGTCCCAACAGACATCCTGGAACCAAAAGCAGGGATTCCATGTGGGTCGTGGTGTAATTTTCTCACAGTCTCACAGTACAGTTTGTACCGACAGCATCTCTCAGCAGATTAGAGACAAACAGCATGGAAGTGATCGTTAAAAGGCTCAGCAAGGCCAAAAGGGTGGAAAAAATATCTTGGCTCCAAGCAAAATGCTGTCCTTTGCGAAGAGAAGGGCATAAGGTTATGCCTTCCAAATTATTGCCTCAAAGATACCAAACTATCTGAAATAGATACACAGAGACAAATGAGTGCAACTCCAGATATCCACATTTATGTGACGACTGTGGCTTTTCTTCAGAGAGCCTGAGTATTTTGCAAATAGTTTCAAGTGATGGACACAGTAGTTACAGAAGGAATTGCACAAAGAAACACAACTATGTCCTGAAAGGGCATTAAGAAAGTAATGCCTTGACTCTCAGACCAAAAACACAGCAAGATTGTAATTTAAAGAAATTTTAAAAAACAGTGGATATGTATTAACCTGTAATGCACATTTCTTTTCCTTTGCTATTTTCCATGACTTTGTTTAGTCAAGATCCCTGTTATCAAAAGAGAGTGGTATCCACAGAGATGAGAGTTAATTGCAAGAACATTGGAAAGAAAGAGGCAGTCAAGGAACCTGCTTTATCAGCTGCTGGATCATCAGAAGTCCCAGGGCTTCAGACTGCAAGGGAACTACAGGTGGGGACTGAACATCTGATTTTAGAACATTTGCCTGGCTTAAGGAACCAAATTAAGAACTCCTTGCTCACCTAGTACCACTTGAGTTTCCTCAAAATGAGTAATTATTATTATTATCTCTACTGGTCATCTACAGCCTCAAAACCAATCATAGAAATTTCAGGGACTTCCACAACAAAACTAGAAATACTAAAACAATTGGCACAAGTCATAGACTACTCAAAGGAACCTCCAGAATTACTACTCTCAGAAGAGGGCTATTTGATGGGAAGGCACTTGAAGCCTTCACACTTGTCCAAGAAAATGAAATTCTTTAATGATTATCAGGGTCACCACGAGCACCTTCAGGCCAAGTGCACAAATGAAACATGATAAGCACCTAGAGATGGATTAGGGGGCTTTCATATGGTGTTACTCT
>RJWT010036872.1:0-13177 GCA_004365215.1 Cuniculus paca | reverse complement strand
GATGAGGTAAAGCTGTGAACAAAACATGTCAAGTCCAAGGCTGAAAAGCCAGTTAGGAATAGAGCCACAGAAAGAAAGGGACACAGCACTTTCCTGGAGCCAGGAGCCAACTGTCAAAAGTTACTTTAAATTAAAATGCAACTGTGTATTATGTTGGACAGCAAAGAAATTGAACATGACCTTGAGTTGAAACCTGTCAGAGTTGTGATATCAGCAGCTCACAGGCTGGTGAGAGCTGCACGAGGCAGATCTTTCCTTGCCTGGATTCAGTACTACAGCAGGCCTGGTGGGTTACAAGCACCCCAGATTTTTGGTCCTCTCAGCACTTTGAAAGAGCCAGGAGAGGCCTGAGGCAGCTGGATTCCCCTGGTTTAGTTTCTTCATGTGTACCATGATGTGGAAAAAATGTGATACACTGGGAAGTGGGAAGGAAATAAAATGTACCTGGGAAAATCTTTTTAAAAGGTTCATAAAGCCAACTAGAGGAAATACTCCATGGCTGACAGAAACTTAGAATTTAAGGGGGTTTGGTTGAATATTTACAATGGAGTTATTATATATATATACATATGTATATATATATCCAGGTGCTTACCATAAAAAACAAAAGGCAACAAAAATAATTGCCTTCAGAAAAGGAGAAGTAAAAAACCCAGGAAGAAAGTCGGATATGAGGGAAGCTATTTTAGAAGCCATCTGTTACACTGGTACATTATCTTCTCATGCAGTGAAAAATTCTTGTACAAGGGGAAGTTTTTAAATTAAGGTGTCAGAACACAGTTTTAAATTTGAACTGTGTCCTTATTTTATTAGTATATGTTTGCAATACATGATGTTTACATTCCTTATGGGGAGTTGGTACATGTACATAACACATCTCAATTCCCTTTTCCATCCCCCCTTCCTCCCTCCTCGCTCTGTCTCTTTATGATGTGGCATCTCAAAGAGGTCCTGTCTCCAATGGTTTCTTAAACATGACCTGATGGCATTAAACAAGATACTCTTAGAATTTCATAGTTGTTTTGAGACAGAGTCTTCCTATGTTTCTGAGGCTGGCTTTGAGCTTCTGGGCTCAAATTTACCCCCCGCTTTAGCCTCCTGAACACGTGGGACTACAGGTGTGGATCACTGTGCCTTACTAAGATGCTCTGCTTTTAAATTGTTCCTTGAATATTAACTCAAGGTTCATGGAAATAAAAAGCAAGGCTTAGGCCACTAGTGCACCAGTCAGCTTTATGAAGCTTGAAACAGTTAAAACAAATCCCAACAATATCCAGGACAGACGAAAGACCTAAAAACCAGCAACAATGTGTTGAAAAGGTAAAGTCATGTTAACCTCATGTAATAACTCAGTACATTCAGAGAAGCTTTTGCGACTAATCTCACCTGATATTCAATTGTGATTGAATGATTACATATTCATTACTTGAAAATGTATTGGCTGCTTCTGTCATCACATCAGCTTTACTTGGTTCGATTTTCTGAATTGATTGATATAACTGGGGGCTTATAGACCAAAATGCTATTATATTAGATATTTGTTTTCATTTTTCTTTTGTTGTGGCTATGTTGAGTCTTAAAACCAATATTCTGTAAATGTCTCCAAAAGACTTTCTCTACAAAATTATTGTAATATCTTTAAAAACTACTAATCTCTGTTCATCAAAAATAACTATTTGTATTGTCATTGTTTGATTCTTTGATCATTTTTATGCCTAGATCTTGTGACCTGAGCAACTACTTCTAAGATAACAATATGGAATGGATTAACTAGTGTTGATTTCTTACTGTTGTTTTGTTTTGTTTTGTTTTGAAAGTCAGTACTATTTCTATTCTTTTTTCTGTTTTGCTTTCTAAAATGAAAAAATTTTTAAAAAATTAGTATGCATTTACTTTTATTATCCAGCATATATTACAATGTCAACATACATTGTATATTAATGTAATAGCCAAAATAGAATATATTGTACATATATATGTATATATGTGTATTTATATATTAAACAATTGTTTTATATTATAGGTGCATGTATAATGCATAGTTCCAAGCTTATATTTTTGAATACATAAAGCTGACAAAAGTTCTAAACATAAGACAATTTTCTATTTGGCAGTGTAGTCAGATTCTTCTTTCATGATCTCTCTTGACACATTGTTTTTAATCTCATTGTGTTGATTCTACCTTTTTGTTTTGCACACTGACACTTTATTTGATTCTGGAAAATGCATCTTTTCTTGTTTATTTATATGTCTTGGTGTTACTGTCTTTACACTGCTCACAGCTCATGAGAATTCCTCACTCTTTGCCAGTTTAGATACACACAAGTCTCTATCCCCCGGGCAAATAAACTAGAATCAGATTACTGTAATATAATAAATACAGTGTGCTAGTAAACATGTAGGACAGTGTAAGCAATATGACAGCCACAGTAAAATACTACAACAAAAACAATCCCCCCCCAAAAAATCAAAGAAAATCGAGATTAATTAGAAGTGATAGGCATCAGAAGATGACAAAGTTGCATGGGTGTGGGGGTAAAGTAGTAAGGAGATGATAGGTGCCTGGCCATAGCCTCATCACAAGGAACAAGTTAGCTGGAATTGTGGAATTAAGACCAAAGAAATAGTTTGGACTGTTTCCATTGATTTATAGAATATGAGTGAAGACAGGGGTTATTGCATTGTTTACAATATCAATTAAAGAAGTGGATCTTTAAAATGCCCTCCCCCCAAGGAAAAATTATGTAAAAGTACCTATTTAAGAGAAGTAATTAAGTTTTTGGTAAAACATGTCATTTTATTTTTTAAATTGCAAATTGACAAATTATAGTTGTATGTATTTATGGGAGAAAAACTGCTCTTAGTTATGATTTATAAGTGCAATGTAGAATAATTAAATAAATAGTAAACATCTCATCATACACATTACTGTTATGGTTTGTATATAGATGGCCCCGCACAAGTCTCATGTAGTGATGGAAGAGACTGACTCTAGTGTTCATGACTGACTCTAGTGTTCATGACTGATTCATGGTGTAGTGCTGGAATTGGTGGTGTGAGTTCTGCACCTGCCCAGGGGTGGAGCCAACATACAATGTAAGGTCGGAATTGGGGTCATTTTTCCCTCTTTGGCGCAGTTTGCTCTTGCTGCTTGCAGCTGCCATGAACGGCTGCCCCTCAGCTGCACCACCCTGCCTTGAAACCAGCTGAGTATGGACTGAAACTGCCAAAACTGTAAGAAATAAACCTCTCCTTCCTTCACTTTGAGTGTCAGGTATTTTGTCTCAACAATGAGAGAAAAAGTAACTAAGACAACTACCTATGTTTTTGTATTGAGATCATTTGGAATATTCTGTCCTAGAGATTTTAAAATGTATAACACAGTATTATTTACTATTTTCACCATGCTGTATAACATTTGTATGCATTTGGGATTTTCCTTCAGAACAAATATCCTCCACTTTCAGAGTCTGAATCTACCACAGAGAGTTTGGGTAAAAACATACATGATAATTTACATTAAGGTCTTTGAATGATAAGCATTTGATAGATGATCACTATTAGGTTCTCACTCTGGAGACAGTATACAAGCATATAGACTTATTTTCATGTATGTTTGTGCCTATGAGTCACAGTGAAACTAACAATGCATATTCATACTAATAAACCTTTTTTAAGCAAAAATACAACTACATTCACACATAATATAGATATAAGTATTTCAAATAAAAATTGGTTTCAGGTATAAAGTGTTAATTGTGTTGTGCTAAGACCAAATTTTTTAAAGTGTATTAATGATTAGGTTCTATATGACACAACTACTGATAATTTATTGGTCATAAATGTAAAATATTAGTCTTTAAATTTTATCTGTCATTTTAAATTGTGTCGGCCAAGGCCTGTGTGCTATTAAATCCATGGCACTTAAAAATATTTCCTCATTAGTGACACTGTGGTAATTATTGCTTTCATTCTGGTTTATATTAATAAATGTTGTATAAAGTTCAATATCTGTTGCCACTCATTACTTTTAGTCATGTGGAGGTGAGCAAAAAGATTTGTTGAAATATGAAGACCAAAGCTCAGATAAGAGAAGGTTGTGCCTTAAGTCTCTGAAAAATAAGAAAAGTTCTCACAGTGAGTTTATTTTGTATAAGATCTAAGTTGATTCAAGTGGACATGTGTACATACTTTTTACATTATTATTACTTATTATTATTAATACACATGAAAGGAAGTGATAAAAACATTATACTCTATTGTAATAATATACAGATTTTGACCCTAAAAATTCAATCATTGCTGCCTAAAAAGAGAAGAAATATCCTTTTGAGATGATTTTCTTCTATAAATTTCCCTTGTCATTCCCTAAATTTTAGTATAGTACTTTCTACTGAATCTTGAGGTTGTGAATCATTATGGTTTGATTTTCTTAAGTTTTCCTTTGCAAAATGAATCATATTTTTAATTTCTCCAAAGGCAAAAAACCAATCTAATGCATCATTCTTCTAACACTCAATAAATATTTCTATAAAAAATTGGCTCACATACTGGAATGTTATTGTTGCTATTATTTTTTAATGGAATTACTCATTTTCACTTAAAAATTTTCACTTAAAAAATCTTTCTTAATTATAATAGGTTCTTATAATTTTTCATTTTAATATAAAGATATCCAGTTATTTATATGTTGTACTTTTATGTGTAATTGATTTCTCCTTAATTTATTAATTATATTTCTCAATTGCTTATATAACTATAAATGTTGACCAATTTATAAAAGTTGCCAACAGTCTTCACACAAAGAAACTGTATTTATGTGGAAATGTAATGGTCTCACTATACAGTTGACAGAAGCATTTTTATACCTGTCTGATTTTATAGTTCTTGTCCATGAAAACTACCAGTTTATATTAGATGAAGCAATATCCCTATATTCTGTCATAAAAAGAGGATCAAACTCTTGCTTAGTAAAAATGGAATATTTTCTCAATTGGTGTTCTTTGTTTCAGTGGATATTAGTCAACATTAAGATTTTTTTTGTTTATAAAACTAATACCAACTTTAGAGTACCAGCCAGAGTTGTCCAAGCTCTAGAGTATTGGCCAAGCACTGGCCCAAGAGTATTGGCCAAGTTGTCCAGAGTTGTCCAAGCTTTTTAAAACTCTTTCTTCCTCCAGCAATAGCAATTGCTGTAGTTTTTTCTTAATTTCCCATAAAATAAAACTTAATTGTATTCTCACGTGGCATTTTAGTATTTTAAACTTGTCTGAAAGGGAATATGTTTATTAGAAAATACTTTCATGTAGTCCTCAAACTAAGTTCTGAAAATAATGGAAGCTGTCTCTCCAATCTTCAGGGACAAGTTAAAGAGGAGAAGGTTTTAGCCAGGGATCTGTGATGGCAGTTCTATAGCCTACATTAGGCATCCAATAAACATTATGATAAATTACTTTATGAATTGAAGATCCAAGATAGTACAAAAGAAACTAGCCTTTCTCATGGTGAAATAGGCCTTGCATTATAACCAAAAGACTCAGTCTTTTAATAAACACCACTGATAATTTGAATTAAATATAATAAGTAGATTTTACAGCATTGGTTTTCCAGCTCATACATCTCATTACAAACTAGTGCTTCTAAATTGGTATCTAAGACTGTTTGCAGATTACAAATCATGTGTGTCATATGCTCCGTATAAAAGCAATGAATTTGAAAATGGAAAACAAATTAGATCATTATATTTGGGAAGCCTGACTACAGTATCCTAAATATTTGTAAGTCAACTTTCTTTTCTTTACAACATAATCTTCAAACTGCTTTATATATACTACTTGAAAATGGGCTAAAAGAAAATAATTATCATTTTTAAATCAAGCTTGTAGACATGCACTCATAAAGCTGAAAGAAAAGAACTATAAAGTTAAGTGGCTAGCAAAGCAGGACTACTTATCTGATAGAAAATTTGTATTTTTATTATTTTTGTGTTTTGTTTCTGTTTATTTTCATATGAGAAAATAAGATGTTATTTATATTTTTGCATAGCAAATAAAGTGTTTATTCCAAGAAATATATTTGCAAGTCCATAAAATTTTTTATATAAAAATAAAGCCATGAGTTCATGGTTATATTTTAGCCCAAACTGTCAAACATTAAAATTCATGTTATTATAGTTATTTCCAAATTCATAAAAAATGCTTTAGTGTGTAATGGCCTGGAGAACTACATAATGTAGCATATGATTATAGTCCTGAATTACAGGACAAAAAAGACTGAATTATAGGACAAAGTTAAATATCTTCTTTATCATGATTGGAATAGCCACATGATTTACCCCCATTTCACAGCTAATCAGAAAGACTACTTTTGGGTTTTATCAAGAGGTGCCAGGAGTTGAGCTGATTCAAATGCTTTGATATAGATTGAGACATAGGTTGTATGTGACAATCCAATTTTATATTTTCAGTTCCCCATGTATATATTTCTCAAAAATTAACTGTCCAAATAAAACGCAATTAGTTTATAATAAAAAGATATAGAGAAGAACACTTAGAAAAGGAATGAAAACATGGCAATCAATTTATGAAGGAACAGACACATTTGGGAAGGTAGGCTGATTACTTCATTTCATCAGTGAACTCACTTGAAAACCAAAAGAAAACTAATTTTAAAGTATTGATTCATCAAGAAAAACCACTTTTCCCCCAGATTTTAGTACCCAAAGCAGTTTTAAGTGTTAGAACTAATGAGTACATTTGTAAGACATATAATTGCCACAGAATCTGATAAATTACAAGTATTCAAATTTATTTATTTACTAAGATAGCCACTAGTTCCAGGCAGACAGGCTCATGACGTTTGGGGCCCTGAGAAGCCTCCCCATGAGCCATCTGCCCTGGCAACCTAGGACGACTGGTGCTGTAGCTCAATCCAACTCTGAAGGCCTGATGGTATAAATCTCAGTCCAAGGGCAGTCCAAGGGCAAGAGAAGGTGAGATGGCTGTCCCAGATTAAGCTGTAAGGCATGGAAAAAATATATGAAAGGAAACGTTTCTTCTTTCTCTTCAATTCTTGTCAGACCCTCTATTGATTAGATGATGCCAAGCCACAAGGGTAAGTCGACACATTTGAAATTAATTTTGTTTGGAAATGCTCATAGACAAACTCAGAAATAGTCTTTATTTATGTATTGATGTTCTGTGAGTGGCAAAAACTTTTTAAGTGTTAACCATCATGGGAATTTTTTAAAAATAAGAACATGGTATTGTTATTATTATAACAATAATTATTATTGCATGATTATTATTTCCTGTCAAAATTAAGCAAACATACAGAAGAAAATGAACACTGTATTGCATTCAATCATTGACACATTGCTTCTTGTGTAAGTGCCTTAATGCAGAAGGGAAAGACATTAGTCATGATTGGATGAATTAAAAATGGAAGAGTTTAGGACAGAGAATACTGAACTAAACTTTGAATGACTATAGAATACAAACATGGGGAAGTACAGGTCCTTAAAAGTACAAACAGCAGTTCTAAGTTAAGAAATTGAGTCTATTTCAGTTTCTTGAAAAGGCAAGTGATGAAACAAAATCATATTTACTTACTTTTATCATCCCAAAGCTAAAATATAATTAAATGAAAAAATACATATATTTGAAGTTTTCAGTATACAACCAAGAAAAATAATATTTGGCTCTTATCTTTGCTGTTTAGTATGATCTCTTCAATTCACAGGCAAAAATGGGTGCCTGAATGGTGTAGTGATTTGCTGCTTAAGTGTTATAGAGTCCTCTGCTTGCCTGTGGGGAAAACAGATCAACTTTCAGCCACAGTAGATGCCTGAAACTGCAGATAATACCAAATCCTGTATATACTTTATTTTATCCTCGATATAAACAGCTATATTAAAGTTTAATTTATAAATTAGGCACTGAAACAAGTTAACGATAATAACTGACAATAAAATAGGACAACTATAAAGATGTACTGGCACTATGACAGTGTTCTGACAACCGAGATTGCTCCCGAGTAACTAAGGAGCATATGCTGTGTGGCTATGCTGGACAAAGGGATGATTCTGATCCAGTGTGGGATGGGGCCACACGGTGTGAGATTCATCACGCAGTTCCAAGCAGTGTGCAATGTAAAACCTGAGAATCAATTATTTTTGTTTTCCATTTACTATTTTCACACAGAGTTGACTATGGTACTTGAAACTATGAGGAGCAAAACTCTAGATAAGGAAGACAACTGTGTCACTTACAGAGCAAGTCTCATCCTACTAAGCCAGGAGTAAAAGAGTGAGCTTAGACTGCTCTGAAGTGCCTTCTTGGAGTTCTGGAAGTTTAGATTTAGTGGACCATGTGATGGTCTTGCATACTAATAATTGTTTAAAGGGAATAGGAGATTTAACGGAGACGAGAAAGGCAACAACCTGGTTTGCCAAGTCCTAACCACTCTGCCCTCATTCTTATCCCCAGTAGAGATATTTGTGTCCTTCTGTTTCAAGTGTCAACCAGCTTGGATTTGATTTCCAACTCTACCATTTAGAGGTTGTGAGACCTGTAATCTGCAGAGCTCCTCTTTCTCAACTTCCTCATTTTTAAAATAGAGCATAACATATAGCTATGAGTTAGATTAACTAATATTTGAAAGGAAATAAAAACAATGTAGTGTAGAGTAAGTACACAGAACATGATAGCTCTAATGGTTATCTGACTTTATGGATTCCATTACCTGTTATAGATTTGCTCATTGGATACACCATCAAACTGCCTTGTTGACTTTTAATTGTACCTAACTAAGCATCACAGGTTCTCAAAGACTTAGAAAATACTAAGGAAAGAAATCACTTGAATAAAATAGATAAGACATGTTTGTTTTTATATGATCTATCCTAAAATCCTACTATTATGATATTAAGGAAGAGAAGAAAATGTCAAATGATTTACAAAAATTTAAATAAGGACTATGATAAAGGGGGAAGAGATAAAAACAAAAGACTTCAATGCATTTTTGGAAGGTAATAGGCAGAGATTTAAAGGGGAACAACAGAGTAACAATTTTGAACCATAACTTCCTACCGTGAAAGATGATTTTCCTCGTAGCATCCTAGAAAGATCAAAAAAGTGGAAGTACTAGTTATTTGTGAAAATGAGAATATGAGAAAGATTGAAAACAGTTTATCTAAGGAATAGCTAAATGTTCATCTTTCCTTGACCCTAGAAAGGTGGGCAACCTCAACCTTCTGAGGACCCTGAGGCTTGAGAAACTCTTTTCAGAAGATTTGCAGAAATACACAGCAGAGTCTAAACACAGGATATACTAAAAAAATTCACTGCGTGAATCAGTTAAATTGCCAAACTCATTTTTAATGCATGAATTTAATTGAAAGTTTGCAGTCCATCATAATCAAATGCTCAGCACTAAATTTCTATAAATATGTTAATTTTAAATAGTTTTGAAATAAAATTTATAATCAAGAAAAAAATCGCTCAAGTTATTCACCCTTTATCATCTTTGATTAAGTTAGTATTTTACATCATTATATGAGGTGAGACCCAAACAGGATTGCAAGAGAAATATGAAATAAGTCTTAAGTAGAAATGATTTATGTTCACTTCTTATCAGATACCTGGATGGTTTCAGCCTGAATAAATATGACAAGAATACAGATGTCTGTTTTGGTTGTTCCTTCTCAGAGAGAGCCTCAGGCAACATCAAATATTATCCCTGTGCACTTCAGGCATCTGTTTGCCCCAGAAATAGAAGTTAGCTGAGAGAGAGCTTGCAGAATTGGCAGTCAGGTAGGAGGACAGACATCCCATGGTAGCAAAGGTCTATATCCTGCATGGACAGATGGTGAACCCTGCTTGAGGTGCATGAGAATCAGATAAAAGAGGCATAGCTCGGCCCATTCTGACAGCCAGTGACTAGATGCTCCCGATTTGCTAATGCTGTGGCATTCACATGCACCTTCAAGGACTAATATGCCTCCTGGATGTGAGGCACAAATAGAGAAATGCTGAATTAACTGACCATCAAGTCTGGAATGATTGAGAACCCCTGGAATTTATTAGTTATGATACGGTTACTCGCTTTTAGGGAAAAATGGCAGTCTGGGATACTTATTTAGTTATAAAAAAGTAAATTTTTATATTTTTTCTACAACAAATTTGATTATCATTTGAGTGGAAAATTCATACCCACCAGCACTGTTATTCCACCTCTACTCAACTTCTACTGGAATATATTGTAACATTGTTGCATCATATACCATTTTTGCCTTCTGTATATTTTCCCTTTGAAGATATAATTATTCCTGTAAAAATAACTTTACCTCTGTGAAGATGAATACAGACTTTCTCTAATTTTAGCCTCCATCTTTCCCCCGAATTCCAAATCTACTTTCCAGCAGTTTCTATATATAAGTTACTCAAGCTATCTCTGAGATATAAATTCTATTTTCTTGTCTTGGTCCTTTAAGCTGGGTCTGTATATTTGCACTGGTGAGCTGAAACTTGATGACAGCATTTTCCCCAGATCTCTACCTTTTGCTTGGGGCTCACATATACTGCCTTCTCTCCTAGGACCTAGATTTCTGACTTACACTCTGGATTTGGCACCTTCCTTGGAACCCTCAGTGCTCTGCACTTTATTTTTGAACTGTGATTTCCTGCATAATCCCTAAATTTTTCACCACATCATTGCCTGAAGCGACAAGCTTTCCTTCCCTCTCTAGTCACAAGTTTTCCTTCTTCCCCCAGCAAAGAGGTAGCAAAATCCCACAATCATATTCCCCATGTATGAAACTCCCTTAAATCCACATCTTGGGTTTCTCTTCTGTGTTTTTCTCTTAGTAAATGTCTAGTACCCTCCCTTCCTCTCACTCTTCACACCCATTTGATGGCTATGTGCTCTTAATTGAGTCGTCACAGTGTCTTTAATACTGGGCTCTACCTTTGAATTCTCATATAATTACCACTTGGGGATCTTGCCTTCAGTTTCCACCACTGAAATATAAGATGCATTGCACCCTTTCTACCATAATAGTCTGACTCACCGTAGGCTAATAACTATGGAGCCAGTTGACTGTGGACTGAAACCGCTAAAACTATGAGCCAAAGTAAGTTTTTCCTCCTTTAAATTGTTATTATCAGATGTTTTGTCACAGCAACAGAAAGGTGATTAACACAGGTGAGAAAGTACCATGATACCTTGGTTGGCAAACTCAATTCAGGCCAAATCCATATTTGAACATTGAAAAGTTAGAGAACTGAACATATTTTTTCCAAAAGAAATAATGGAAAACCAAATAATTGATTCTAAGCCCCAAAAATTACATTTATAAATTCATTTTTCCATGACTTTAACAAATTTGACAGTAATTTCTTTCTTTAACTCTAAAGTTCACACAGTTTTTCTCTTAGTTTTACTGCAGGTATCACTAACTTTCTATGGTACCATCATTACAATATTTTATGCAAATAAAGCACCAAAAAAAGAAAGTGATGAATGTTTTAACATGCTATATATGTTGTTGCAGTTAGGTTGACACTTAGACTGAAGCATCACTTCTTTGTGTCCAAGATGTGATTCACTCTTTGCCTTACAGTTTTGTTTTGTTTTTTTTTTTTTCAAATTGGATTTAAGTTGGACTGTTGAGCAAAGTTATAAACATTGGAAAGACTTTTTTTCAAACTTGCTGTTTGAGTAGTGGAGTGTAGGAACTTGGAGCTAGTCAACAACCAAAGTATCACCATAGGCGAAATGAAACTTGGCAATTGTTTTGACTTACATTTGAGCAATGCCACATTTATTTTTGTTTACTGATTAGAACTGTATGTAGTTTTCAGAATTCCTGAAACTTACTCAGTAAGAAGGGCTCATATAAGCATGAGTAGTTTCTTGAACTTTTTTGAAGTTTTCATTATGAAGGCATGGTTACTTTATTCATTAAATATTCATAATGCATTTGTGAAGGCAACTTTACTGAGCCAAAACTTAGGCGAATATTACAATGTCGCTTCAGTTTACTGAGACCTTACTAACTTTAAACACGTGCATCATGCTGCTTAACATATTTTTCATATGTTGCTAAAGGAAGATATTAACGAAGTGGATCTTTTATATTTTTCATATCTGTTGATAAAATGAATTACATTAAAATAGAGTGCAATGTCAGGGCTATTCACAACTCAGTCCTAGAAAGTTTGTTCAAACAAAAGTTAATGGGCTTGTGATGTAGCTAAATGGTAGAGCACTTGTCTAGAATGTGCAAAGCTCCGGATTCAATCTCCACATAGAAGAAAGATGAAAGGAAGGGAGGGAGGGAGGGAGGAAGGAAAAGAAAGAAAGAAAGAAAGAAAGAAAGAAAGAAAGAAAGAAAGAAAGAAAGAAAGAAAGAAAGGAAAGAAAAAAAGAAAGAAAGAGTGGGCAAAGATTCAGAATTCAAAGATTCAAAGTTGCTTATATTACTGAAGGTTTTTCTTGACACTTCCTCTGCACAAGATTTTGAGAGAAGCAGGTCAGTAGAGCATTTTCAAATTTTGCTACGATGAGGCTCTGTCTTTAGCTTCATCTCTAGAGAAATTGTCAGCTGCCAACTTTTGCAAAGGATTAGTATCCTACTTTATTAGCAAGTTTCCTGTTGCTGGGACACAATACCTCATACCCACAACCTAAGGCAAAAAGAGTTTAATTTAACTTACACTTTCAGGGGGTTCAGAAGGTGGTTGACTGGCTTTAAGGCAAAAATATCAAGGAAGAAAGGTGTGGTGGAGCAAAGCTGCCTAGTTCATGTTGACTGGGAAGCAAAGTAGCGGGTAGCACCTGCGAGGAAGGGATGAGGGACCAGATACAGTAGTCATGGTCACACCTCCATAATCCACCCAGACACATCCAGAAATATGCTTCAGCAATTTCCTGGGTGTGTTGCAAGTCAACTGTGAGAAAGTAATCTGTTCTTTAGAAATCCTCCAGTCTATGGAATTTTTTTATAACATTTCAAACAAACACTTTCCCAGGATCAGTTTATTCTTACATAAATTTCAATTACAATTAAACAAAATAAGAAAGTATTGCACTAAACTAATGCTTGACACTTAGTAGGGATTTGTGACAGGTTAGTTTCTTTCTTTTCTTCTATGATAGAGTAGCAAATAAAGAAGGT
>RJWT010036871.1:0-13174 GCA_004365215.1 Cuniculus paca | reverse complement strand
CAGAACAATTATGACAATTGAGACAGTAGTTTTAGTGCAGTTGGTATATGACATAAAATTGACCCCCCCTTCCAACAAATATATTTCCCTTCTATGCCATTTGTGGAAAGTAAGGTTTTTCTTAAAACATTTTTCTGATAACTTCTGTCTTAATTTGTGTTTCTTAGGTAACACTAAAATGGAATTTAGCAAAAGTGCATTCATGCATAATTTTTTTGTGAACTAATTATTTCTTAACTCGTTTCTCTATTTCTTGTGTTATACTCTTCTTGATGGTTTTTGAAGCATTGTAAAAATTCAAAACACAAATCCATGTAATATTTGTTACAATGATGCATGAAATTTTATTTTGATTTTATATTTCTAATGACTATTTCTATTTTTTTGTTAGTTCTACCGACTTTATTTTATGTCTCTGCTTAGGATGTCATTTGACATTTCTGTCAGATAAGTAGATATGTATATTTTGACATTGGTTTGTCTTGTACTGTGTGGTCATACTTGCTGCTGTTTTTTAATGTAAGGTGCATAGTATGTACCTAATTTTATTTTTTTATGTAGTCATTAGGTATTTTCCCACATTTTAGCATGCTCAATCATATTAACATGTATGTGTATGTAATCTGAGTAACTAGGCATGTCTACTTACAATTTCTTCTAGTTACATATGATGTAGCTATCAGAGGTAAATTCTAAAGATGCAAACTGACAGTAATGGCTAATGCAGCTAGAGAAAAACAGGGGATTTTCCTTAATGATGGAGGTAGATGTATTGTTATATTTATCAGTTACACTAATACACCATATATAATAATAAGCCAGCATTCACACAGTTTTAAGACTGTGTATGGTTGCAAACAGTGTGCTACTGTTTTCCTTAAAATCCCTAGCATTAGTGGTTTGGCTGTGTCTTGGACTGAAGTAATCTCAGAAAGTCTAATCAGGTGCCTGTGGGCATCATAAGACAAGTTTTGTTAGCAGGGCAATTGTCTAAGATTCAATTGAATAAAGACAGGCCTTTCCACAGCTCAGTAGGGGTCAGATGTGTGCTAACAAGGCATTTCAGGTGCTGTCATTATTTTGGCGACAGTCTCCCAGGGACACTCAACATTGCATCTAAGCAAGATGCCTCGTTTGTACGTGCTTCCTATTCTTCATTAATTAAATGACATTTTTGACTCAAAGAGCTAGGTTCTCCCTCATGTAAATGATTTCTACCTAATCTCAAAGGTACTAAATTTAGGGCTAAGAACAATGTCACAACGTAATTGGTTTCCATTCCCACGGACTTTGGTTTATGTCTTACAAGAAGATTCTCAGGTAGAATTCATCAGCTTGCCCAAGAAATCTATGATACAAAATAAAAAATATGGTCCTTGGTACTTGGTGATTATTTCCCAATGTTTCTGTCACATATTTTACTGATTAAGCATGTACAAGAGATGATATTTCATTTTAATTGATAAGATATATAAATGCAACCTAAGTGACTAATTTTAGTCAGCACCAGTTTTATAATTTTTATTGTTTCTATAATAGATTATCAAAACGAGCATTGTATAATAACAAAAATGCATTGTCTCAGAGTTCTGAAGGTCAGAAGTTAAAATGCATTCTCAGTGGGCTAATGCCAAAGTGTCCGCACTGGTTCCTTCTGCTGTCTCTGGGACAAATACATGTCCAGCCCTTTCTGGTCTCCAGGAGGCTGTCCTATTCTCTGGATGCTGGCTTCTTCTCCACCTTTGATGTCAGAAGCATTGTGTTTTCTACGTTTTCTCACTTTTCTGCCATTGTGTTACATTCTTTCATTATCTGGATTCCTTTATTAAGGGCTCTCCTGATAACAATGGGCTCACTTGAGTAATTCTTGGTAATTTCTCCACTGCAAGATCTTTCTCTTCATTACTCATCCAAGGCTCTTTTGGCAAGTAACATGTGCAGAAGTTCTGGGGAGAAGACCTTGGAATCCATTATGTGATCTACCATGACTGTCATACAAATGTCAGCAGTATACCTGAAAGTAACCATGGTACACAAAAATCTGAGAATAATAATGATAATAATAAGCATCCATGAGTTAAACATACACCGCCAGGAAAACTTACCCTGGCATAACTCCTGGGTCTCTTTAGAAAGTATTCCAGAGCTCAGAGAGATGCAGAATAACTCTGATGTCTGACTCCTGTTCCTGTAGTTTTTCTCTCCCATAAATTTTCTAACAGAATTCCAAGTTTTTTCAGGAATTTAGTCCTCTGCTCTATATTCAGAAGCCATTTCTGGAATGAAACAGGATGAGCCACTGATGTTATTAGTACTACAAGATAGACTTTCAGTTCTTTTTCCATGAGTGTTCTACATCCATTTGTACAACTTCTCCATCACAGCTGACTTTAGAGTCAGCTGGAATCACTTTGAGAAGCTTGTTGAAAAGGCAGAGATTCTAATTCAGCAGATCAGTAACAAGGCCAGATAGCTTCCTTTTTAACAAGTGACCATTGGTGACTTTGAGGCAAATACTTGAGACAAGTCACCCATGACATATTTCTGCAGTCTGTGTCACTGAGTAGCAGGGATGACCCTGTCACCTTCAAAGTCAGGATGTTCTATCTTAGGCAGGATTAGTCCAGATGACTTGAAAATGAGCTGGAGAATACCTCATGCTGATAAAATACAGTTGCAAATTTCACATAAATTGTATCACATTTCTGTGAGATGAAGAAAAAAGAATGAAGTCTCAATAAAATAAAAGGTACACAGCAATAGAGACTACAGGAGACTTTTCAGGGCACTCAAAGCTGACTGGTACGTTCTACGACTCATGGGAGACTTTGTTAGGGAGGAGAAGAAGGGGATGCTCTACAATCTGGCCTTTATCAGACCAGATTGCTGTTACCAGCTTTTTTTCTTTTTTCAATTTCTGCATTGTTCAAGAGAGTGAAAAATTCAATTTACGAAGAAGGCAGGCATCCATCTTATTTATTCTAGAGAGTTCTCTAAGGGGATAAAAGAAAAGCAAAAACAAACCCTCCATCTTCTTTCTTAATTCCCTCTTTCCCATGCCACTTTCCTTCTTTGCTTCCTTTCTCTCCCTTTATCTCTTCCTCCTTTTTTTTACTCTTCCTTCCTTTTCTCCTCCCTTCTTTTCTCCTTTTTCTTGATCCCTTTCATGGGTTGGTCAAAGACTTCTAAAGGAAAGACTGATACTAGTGCTTCATCTGACCTTGTGTCTGGGGTCCATTCACTCTCTTCCCTCTCAAAGGATGATGAAGTATTTTTCCTAATTCATGTCAAACCCTTCAGGATTTTTGTATGGAAATATACATATCTGAATTTTTGTGTTTACCATCTGCTTGAGGTCTGAGTTTGTACTGTTAATTTTTCCCATGTGAAAGCACTTCCAATACTACAAAACTTAGTAAAGTCTTCACGAATTGCAGTTATACTCCAGTTACACTGTGTTAAGCACACATATTGTTTATAGTGACTTTTCTTGTCACGAGCAAAGAATATCTCTTCTCAAATAGGATAATTTTTCATCTTTCCCTTTCTAGTGAAATTTTCACATGCTGTTGTTAAGTATTCCAGGGGCTCATGTATTCATTTATTTTCTTCAAGTACTATTTCTTCATTGCCCAAGGTGAGTTAGCCCCTTTATCTGAACTGTCAGTTAAGAACCCCAATGTCTGATAGAGGAGGTGAATGAGTGACTGTCATTACAACACAGTGTTATTGTAGTGCTGTGGTATAGACTGGCTCAGGGCTGTGTTGCCTATTTAGTTTGTGAATTTAGCTCTTTCTCATGGGTTACTAAAGGCTAATTTGAAGAGATGACATCTAAAGCGACTTTCGGATAATTGGCCAATTGGAGGTGATCCAGCACGGAATGGAGAAGCTTTGCCAAAGTGAGAAGATGCGCAGTACCAACACACAGAGGTGAGATGATCCAGAACCCTGTGGATAGAGCAAAAACGACTGCTGAATGAGTAGACAAATAAGGCAAATGGTCAGGTTAAGGAGCTAGCCTGAGGGAACAAGATCACGCAGGGCTTTGTAAACCGTTTAAGGGACTGTACTTGCTTCTGAGAGCGATGTACTTTGAGTGCTGATCCATTGTAGAGCCAGTATTGGGGGAAGCGAGAGGGTAGGGAGTTGTAATAACCAGGGGAAGGGTTGAAAAGTAATTAGTGGAGGAGCAATAGAGACGGAGGCAGTGGGGCACTGAGCAGAGGTGGGAGCAGGGGTGGATGGTCCACAGGTTGCTGGAGTGTAAAGAAGAGTACACCAGTAAGGGCGATTTCTTATTCCTGGCTGGCGCTGCTATGTAAACAACATTACCATTTACTAAGGCATAAGCATGCAAAAGGGGGACCAATTGGAGACAAATTGAGAATGATGATGATTTGAATTCTTGAGCTCAGTTCACGAGTACACAGTTTTCATCTGTAATACATTTACGCACTTTATGCATGCAACCTTCTTATTCACATAAAATGTCAATAAAATTCCCAAGTAAATATTTTCTGATAATTTGAGATTTTTAAAAGTTCCTTTCAACAAGAATCAACTTTTATAATCATCTTGTGTTGAATAAGAAGGCTGTAATAGTCTTTATCAGTGCTTGGTGTTAACTAGGAAGGATTTAATAGTCTTTATCATCTGTTTCATAGTACAATAAGTTATTTGAATAATTTTTTTTCTGCAGGACAGCAAAACACTCCAGGGTGTACTACAAGATTTGGAATCATGGATATTTAGAATGAAGCCTGATGGAACTTGAGAGATCGGTTAGCATATTTGTTTGGTAGATGATGGCATCTGAGTTCACGCCATGCATTTTGACATTGACTGGCTGAAACCCCATGCACATATTCCAGATCCATTTTAAATAATAGGGTAATCATATGTCACAGTCATTTTACTTGCAAGGTCCAAGTGTTTATCACTTCCTGCCATAAAAATCTTCCCTGCAACCCACTCACTTCTCATTCCGTGCTTTGGTTTGGATTTTCTATTTCCCTTCAAGCTTTTAGTGTTTTTTTATTTTCTCAAATAATCTTGTTATGATTTTATTCATTTTATTATTAATGAAAAAACATACTTTGGGTTTTTAATATTTTTATTGAATGTTTATTTACTATTTTAATGGTTTCTGTTTTTTTATTGTGGATTTGATCCAACCAGCAATAGCATAATTCAGGTATATCGGCAATGCATAAATAGCCAATGAGAAAGCATGTGTGGATAGCCAAATAACCGTGATAGTAGATGTAGTGATCAAATGGGAAACTTCCTTTGATGAGTTCTGAATTTTCACAGAAATAGTGAAGTTATAGGGATGCGAAGACCTGTGCCGTAGAGGACAAACTGGAATAGAGGGTCCAGGAGGGTGGGAAGTCCCCAGGCCTGATACTAAACTCACCACGATGGTCAGTTTTCCCTCTCTGGCTCTCAAATTATTTCTTACTGGCAACTGTTGAATTATTCTTATTTCAGTCTACATATATATCACAGAGCTACCCACAGAGAAGACACTTAGTGGGTGTTTAAAAAAAAATGTAACATATCTTCTTTGTTCCCTTAAATCCTGAGGAGTTAAGTTACTTCCACAGAGTCATAGACCTGACTGTCAGGAGCACCGAGATCTCCACATGACGCCAATGCAGGAGATTTACACGGCGCCCTCAACATTGGCAAGGACAAGATTAATCCAAGTATCACAAAATCAGGTAGGTACTGTTGCCAATCGGCCTAGCATTCCTTTGCCGAATTCAGACAGAAGCTGTGAACTGGTAGTGGGCAGACCATGCTGGGTGCCAGCAGGCAGTGCAGCCCACTGCTGGTCACTGCTGCTGTCCCCTTGCCACGCTGGTGTGCTGGCAGGGGCCCCCCCCCGGGTGCTGCTTTCTGCTGCTGATATTCATCGGCTGCTCGGGAGCTCTTTGGTGCTAATGGCTCCTGATGTTTATTGCTCTTTCTTTTGAAGCAACCTCTCTGTCCAAATAATTTAGGATAAAAATCCCAAGTAGTTAAGGCACCTTGAAGTCCATACTGTTTGAGAAATAAATCATGAGCAGGTTTGCAGAAACACCAAAATAAGTATTTCATCATGGCCTGTGCTGCAGCACAGGGTGGTCAGTATATGGGAGGGAGCCCCCCCAAAGTCAACAAGAGGCTGTGGAGGGCAGTTTATATAGCAGTTGCAGGCCTGGGTCAATGAGGGGGAGGGGCTGATGCCTGGGAATCTTCTGGAAGGCTAGTGAGAGTTGGGTGTGCAAATAAGGGGACTGGGTCCTTCCTTTCCAATATGGGTGATGTGACAGTGGCGTCTGAAATGGTGGGAGGGGTATGGCACTGGCTGGCTGCACTCACGTGGGAGTGGAGAGTGGCAGCTCCATAGACAGGGAGGGCACCGAAGTGCATTTTCCCAGTGCACTGTGAGGACTGGGGACAAAAGGAGATCCAGGGGGAGGTGCTGCAGTCATGAGCCAAGCCAAGAGGCCTCTCCAGCCAGGAGCCTCAAGCACTTCTCCGTCTCAATACGCCATGCATATTTTATCGCCTCATTCTCTTCTATATCAAAGAGTCAGTAAAGACAGATAAGTCATACATACTTGACTTGATCACATTAGCATAGTGTGTGTGCGTGTGTGTGTGTGAGAGAGAGAGAGAGAGAAAGCCTGTTGTTCGCATTTGTTGAATCTTCTGTCAGCAAACCTTGGGTTTCACAGTACTTATCTGTAAACCCCTTAGTTGCTCTTAAAGTACTCACTGAGCGGCAGGCAGGTGTGTGTGGTGGGCTCTGGTCCTCTTTTTTTGAATATGCAATTGGATTTTTCATGGCTCTTTAAATGAGGTGCAGTGATGTGTGTAAAAGAAATATGGCGCCAGGAGTCTGTGGAAGGAAGGAAGAGGAGCAGAGCGTTTCGCTGTTGGAAACTGAACTATGGTGCCCTGGCTAAGAACCACGCGCACACCGGGAGTAGGGGCGATGTCAGTCACGTAGCCCACAAGGCATCACCTTATGTCTGCCTTTACATGCAAACTTTATCTTTTAATTGGATCTCAGCTATTAGAATCCTTTCAGGTGTGCTAAAGTTTAAGCTCTTCAGGTCTTTCCCTTTTTCCATTACTGTGGCCGCTCTCAGCATATTGATTTTAGGTGTTGTATAGTATAACCTACAGGTAGTAATACTGAATTATGGTGGTCATTACACCACCTCCATGAGTGAATTAGGCTTTCCCAAGACTTGGAGAAATTCCTTAGTGCTCCATTTAATTTGGGTTGACCAGAGAAAGGAAAGGTAAAAGAATCAGAACATGTCCCACAAACGATTCACTGAAATGAGAGGATACTGTGTTTTCAGTTCTTTATTAAAAAAAAAAAGCAAAATTCACAAAACTATTGCAATGTTTACATCACTGTGAACAACTTGTAAGATATAGAGAGCTTAAACAAGTCACAAAAATCAGCATATATTTATATAGAAATGTGCACTGACTTATTTTTCCTGTTCATGTTATCATTATTAGGTAATCATGCTGTGGGAAATCAGTCAATTAGGATTAGGGAGTTGGAAGAACAATCTATAAGTAGAATTTTGTTACATTTGTGAAGAAGAAAATTCAATGGAATAAAAAGGGTGGGGAAAGGCTTGGAGAGAGGAGGAGAACAGCGTTTGTCATATTAATGATAAATGAATATTTATTTCACACGAATCTCTAAGATGATTGGCTTGCACGAATGATTGAAAAGTAGGCTACGGTATTGTGTAAATTAGAATGCTTAAGGAAATTCTTTCCTGTACACATTTCCGGAGACGTGGGAAGTTGTCCCAATTTCCTTTTCTACGCAGGGTGAATTTAGATAAGAGCGACCATGGCCAGATCCATTGTTTATCAGCCAGTGCAGCTGTTCCTGCAGGTAGAGACTAAATCTTAAATTTTCAACAGCAAAAACCTTGTATTTACTGACTAGAGCAACAGTTCAATAGAATTAATTAATACAAGCACAAAAAGAAAGGAACAAGATTTACAGTATTTAATGGGCATTGAGTGATTGTCTGAGGATATTATTTGGAGCAGGTGTGAGTGATTTCACCGCTCTGGTAATTGGAACCTCACTGATCACTAGATGCCATAATTAAGGTCCCTGTTTGCAGAGTCTTCAGAACTCGTAAGACAAAGCTTGATGTAGTATCTGGCTGGAGTTGAGAGATCAAGGGTAATATTATATCCTTTAATACAAGGTTTTCTAGAAAGAAATGAGGATTCCCATTCAACAGAAATTCTCCATTTGGGAAAGAGAATGAAAATATGAGTTAAGGCTAGGAATGGTACCCATTATTTCAGCAACCTGGGAGGCTGAGGCAGGAGGTTTGTAGGTTCCAGCCTAGCCTGGAAGAAAAACAACTTAGTGAAACCTTGTCTCAAAATAAAAAGATAAAATAATAAAGTTTGAGATGGAGCTAGGTGCAAAGATCCTGGGTTTAATTCCCAGTACCCCCCACCCCGCGTGCGCGCGCACACACACACACACACACACACACACACAGTAAGAATGCAATTTTATGAAGATAGCACCTAGAAGGAAGAAAGGCCCATGAACCTTGATATCTGGGTAGGAAAGACAGTGAATAAACAAATGCAATGGGTACTTATGGGACTGAAGATGCCAGGAGCAGCCCTCTGCGCTTGGCTTTTCTGTGGGGCACAGGAGCACAGGGCCAAAGTGGGCCAGGATTTCTAAACTTACACAAAAAGAGGAGGAACATCGAACCAACAAGAAAAAGACTTAAGCATTTGCAAAACCGAAACAGAGCATTTTATAAGTTCCTGGCATTTTATTTGAAAAGAAGGGGGCAGGAGAGAATGAGGAGTGAGAGGAAGGGAAAAGGAAGCGAATGCGGGGAAGAAGAGGGAAGAGGACGAAGAAGTGATGAAACGGGAGGAAGGGGAGAGCAGTGGGAGGAGAGTGTGCAGCTGTTGGAGACCCTTTAGCAGTGAACAAAGGCTTGACTCAGTTTTCTCTGTGTCCACAAAGGTCTAGAGATGCGTGAGTTGCATAAAACCGTGCTGCACTCGAGTGAGCATCAGGAAAAAGTAATTCAATGATTTTATAATCAACAAAGCACCTGAGTATTGATGAAAGCAGTCAATGGAGCCAGGAGACAACCTGGAGAATCTAAGAAAACATTTGGGAGCCAATCATCTAGGAAGGGATTACTATCCCAAATATATAACGAGCTAAAAAAAATCTCAATAACAAATAAACACATAACTTGATCAAAAGTGGGCAAATGATCTGCATTGAAAATCCAAGAAAGAAGAAAATACGCCAGTAGCCAACTAAGTGAGTAAATACTGAGCATCACTGCTATGGCTGTGTCTAGATTTCCCCCCAGAGCCTCACTCAGTCACATGTGGGGCTTTTTAAGTGATGACTGGATCTAGAGTATGATGCTGGGATCAAAGTATGTGACTACTAAATCAGGACACTGATTGGTTTGACCTAGTTCTGACTAGGATTCAGAGCACAAGTACTACACCCGCCCTAGGGCAGGTAACCACCCAAAATGTAAGGGACAGGAAGAGAACTAATGTGCTCTCCTCCGCTTTGCTTGCTGTGGACTGTTTCTCCCCTATGGTGACCCTCTGCCATGCCAGCCAGCTCTGGGACCAACTATGGACTGAAACCTCTACAGTCTGTGAGCCAAGTAAACCTTCCCTTCTTTAACATTGGGTGTTGTGTATTTTGTTTCAGCAATAAGCCAAGTAACTAAGACAATCGCCTATCAGACTATTCTTATTCTAGTGACAAAATGTTGGCTTATTATAACTCATAAATGAGATACATTGTGCTTGATGCTGGTCACAGATAACAGATACATGTAAAACTTTAAAGTTTGGTGAAGATCATTGGATTTGCGTTCTATTAGTAATTTTAACTGACTAAGTGATGGCACAGGGTGGATCTAAGGGGTGTGTTGATGTTCTGTTGTATGTGGATGCAGTCAGTCGCAGGACCCATCTCATGTCTTTTCTTTTCAGATTTGTGATTATGAGAGGAAGAACATGATCAGAATTTAATGTAAGGTAATGGCTGAAGGATCAGGACAAAGAAGAGAAAAATGCTCTTCCAGAGACTTTGGATACGAAGCATTTCTCATTAATGTTCACTATCTTGTAACTGTTTATTTAGCCAAGGGGGAAAGCTCCTTGCCTTTCACTTTAGAAACATTTCAGCAGAGGAATTGAGATTCGGGGAGTAGTTTCCCAAGGAGAGCTGCTATCGTGTGCTGATAGTGCCATTCAGGCAGAGTCTTAATCTTAGACATAAAATTTTGCTACTTTCTTTCTTATTTCTGGGATGAGTACAAAGATTAGAAAATTGAAAGCAAGGTAGACAAATGGGGCCAGGGATGTAGCTTAGTGGCACAGAGTCTATCTGACAAATGCAAGGCCCTGAGTTCGATTTCCTGTACAAAAAGAAAAGTAGCATATGGAAATCAAACATGTTTAACGTTGAGGAAAAATCAATAGTTTGGAAAAATAGTGTTTGATAACCTGAAATCAGCAAAATTCCTTAGATTCTGTGTTACAAACAAATATTGAGAACCTGAAATCTGGTTTTTGAGCCAAAATACTTGAACACCCTGGCCCTAGATACACATAGTAGCTGACACAAACGAAGAGGAAGTTTTGATCTCTGTGGCTGAGAAAGTCCTCATGAGATCAGCGCTGAGTTCTGAATGTTTGCCGGATGGCGGGGGAAGGCAAATTGAGTTTCAGGGTCGTTTCTTGTGTGATTGTAATCAATGTCTTTCAAGGGACTTTGTGATTTTTAAACTTCCAAATTAATTTGACTTTTATTAAAATATATAACAACCTTGAAAACTATGCTTTAGAGGAGAATAAACACTCAGGAAAAGACAGCACCCATTTTATCAAGTTTCGACTGCCAAGATTTTTACCAGTCTTGTACATATCTTGCCTATGTGAGATGGGCTGCATGGGCGAGGATCTTTCTCTGTCACTTGCCTCTGGTGCATGAGGCTGTAAACTCAGACTCCAGGTTCATTGGAATCGCCTGTGTCCTTTGGCGCCTTTATCAAATGGCCCATGATGCATTATACATCCTGGGGCTGAGCTGTTGCACACAATCAGCAGGCCCCAGAAGGCTCTGGAAACTCTTCAGATCCTTAGCGCTTTTTTGGCAGTCAGATGTAGAGTTTAGCACTAGCTTGCAGGCCTCTTACATAGTGTCAAGCCTTTCTCAGTGCATTTAATCTCATCAGACCCATCATGCAGTGTAATTTCATGACTCGAATGAACAAGTGGGACTAAGAAGTTGCTGCTAAACAAACCTTGACCAAAACTCCACTATGGGGTGTAGGATACCAGGCAGCTAGGTTTGCTTTATTGTCATCCAGGATGCATTTTATCAACAACACAACACAGTCTATTTAAAATAATGCTATATAAGTCATGGAGCACTGAGGGTAAAAGGAAACATAGTCAAATAATTTGAGACCTGTCCTGTGGTCTACACCGATGACTTAGAGCTGTGACTCCACTTGTTATCAAGAGGCATAACAAAAGTTCTCTCAAACTTAAAGTTTACTGTACTTTATCAAAATTCTCACCTGTTTAAACTTCTTTCTGGATGAATTCTTATTAGGATAAGGTGTAGGAAATGCTGGCAGTATTTGTTTTAAAGTTTGACATGGCTGATGCACAACATCATTTCCTGCAGTTGTTCTATTATCTTGCAGACCGTGTTTAATGGTAGATCTTAGTACATGGCCTCCCGATTCAGTATTCAGTAATGCAACCTAATGAGGTCAAATGGAAAAGTGAATTAAGGCAGCAGTACTGAATTTCAGAAGCTTGAAAGATGAACACAATGATAGTCTGCCGCTGAATCTGCTCATAGCAAAGTCTGTCGAACTGTGCTTGGTTTTACCACTCCTGCAGCCAGCGGACACGAGTCCCGTGGGTCCCATTTTCCTTCACCATTTGTTGAGTTAGTGCAACCCAGGAGTCATACCTAAACTGATAGAGCACGAGAGGCTACAAAGTTAGATGAGACTGCAGCTCAGATGAAATAATTAAATCAGCACTCATCTCTACAGAGCTCCTCTGGTAATGGATAGGAAAGCTCTTTGTAGACATCCACAGTGTAGGAAAAGTAAATGAGACTACTGACAAAATTTATCAAGATGGAAAACACACTTCTATAAATGAAATGAGTTGGGGGATAATGAGAAACTAGATACAGAGAAGAGGTGAATACTGACTCTTCAGATACACTATCATTAAAGTTTATTAGGAGGGATTAGGATTCTGTTACTTCTGACAAATATAAATGTCTGCATTAGCCAGGCCAATGCTGTTAAGGTTCCAAAATTCAATAAACTTTTCGGATCCAGGCTACTATCAGGTCACTGTCCTGATATTACCAGACAGGCCATTCAACTCACTCATGGTTGATGGTGTTCACTATCAAATTGAATTTTTGACAGTGAAATAGGAGAATAGGTAATGAAGATACATAAAAGGTGTACACCAGCTATCTGTTCATTTTTTCTAGGTATTAATGCAAAAGGCTACAGGACCAGATGTCATCAAAAAGCCCATGAATTTGCACACAGGACAAAGACACAATCTTTTATTCTTTAGTCACATATCCAGCTAATGGTTTTCATCATATGGTAGAAGAGAAGTTGCCACGGCTGGTTGAAAATCCACATAGTCATTCAGCTTCTGTATCCACTTTGCTTCTGGGTCAGATTTCAAGATGACTGGGAAGTGCAGTTCTTGGTTAGGCCATTACCTGCATTCTCATCCTTATTCGGTTGTACATAAATGTGGAGAAAAGTCATTAACTATCACCGCTTCCATATGTATTTATGGAGTAAAAATCGAATAGCCACAATTAAAAATTCTGACCTGGAAGTATCATCACTGATCTTTAGCCATTATCACATAAATCATGCTGGGATGCATTCGTGAGTCTCTCTATTTTGGCAGTAAAGTAAACTGTTGAAGACCTTCTGACTGCTTACATTTCAGCAGTCTGGAAGGGTAGCTTTCTCTAACTGCCATCTGTGAACACCCGGTTTGTACTTTTTGAAATTTTCCCCCTACCTTATCCTCCATAACTACATCAAAAGTA
>RJWT010036870.1:0-13165 GCA_004365215.1 Cuniculus paca | reverse complement strand
AATTTTTTTATTTTAAAGAGAATAGAACAAAACAAAACAAAGCAAAACAAAACAGAATAGTCAAACACAACATAGCATTTCAGAACAGAACACTGCAAGCACAGGTCTTTAAAACATAACAGGAGATTAACAATGGCTACCCTAGTGTCTCTTGCCTTCTTCGAAATGGTTGTTCACACCTTTACAGACAATAAACTCAAACAAAACAAAATAATATAAAACCAGATAAAACAAAAGAGTGAAAGCATTACAGGTCTTCAAATCAGACAACAAGAAACCAACAATGGCTACCTTAATGTCCCCTGTTTTCTTCAAAAGAGCTGTTCCTATCTTCTCACATGTTGCAATCATGTTTGTCCATTCTTTAGGTCATTGATATGGGTTGTTTTCACTTTTGTCCATTATAAATAAAGCTACTATGAACTTTTATGTATGAGTATTTTCGAAGACATGTTTTTATTCCTCTTGGCATATGCATGCCCAAGAAGGAATTGCTGAGTAATTTTGTAACTGTATGCTCAGCATTTTGAGGAATTACAAAACTATTTTCCAAAGTGACTTAACATTTCATGTGCTCATTGATAATATAGGAGGGGTCCAACTTCTTCATAGTCTCACCAACACTTGTTATTATCTATTTTATTATGGCCATTCTTGTGGGTGTGAAGTGGTGTCTTATTGTGGTTTTCCTAATAACTAATAATGTTGAGGATCTCTTCATGTACTAAATGGTGTTGGAAAAATGTTTATTCAAATTCCTTGCTTATGTTTTAAGTGGGTTGTCTTTTTATTATTGAGTTGTAATATGTTTTCATGTACTCTGGATAGAAGGCCCTTCTCAGATACATGATCTGTAAAGATTTTCTTCTATTCTATAGTTTGGCTTTCCACTTTGATAATGTCTTTTGAGACACAGAAGTTTGTAGTTCTGAAGTTGAATTTTTTCCCCTTCTTCTCTTCCCCTCCCCTGCCCTCTGCTCTTCTCTCTTCATTTTTTAGCAGTACTGGTAACTGAATTCAGGGTTTTTGCACTGAGCTACATTCCCATCCCTTTTTAAATTTTTCTTTTCTTTTCTTTTCTTTTCTTTTCTTTTCTTTTCTTTTCTTTTCTTTTCTTTTCTTTCTTCTTCTTTTTTTTTAGACAGGGTCTCTTTAACTTGCTAAATTATCTAGGCAGGACTTGAACTTGTGATTATTATTTTTTTAGCCACTTTTATCTTTGGTGACATATCTAAGAAACCACTGCCAAATCCAAGGTCATGAAAATTTATTTTTATGTTTTCTTCTAGTAGATCTTTATATGTGTGTATGTGTATTTGGGGATTAGACTCACAGTCTCAAATATGCTCAGCAATACTCTATCACCAAGTTACACACCCAGCCCCAGTTTTATAGTTTTAATTCTTACAAGGTCTATCATTCATTTTGAATTAGTTTTTTTCCTCTTCTTCTTCTCCTTCTCCTTTCTTCTCTTCCTTCTCTTTCTTGTCTTCCCCTTCCTCTTTTCCTCTTCCTCCTCTTCTCCTTCTTCTTCTCCTCCTCCTCTTCTTCCTCCTCTTGCTTCTTCTTTTTGATATGGAGGTCAGGAGTATCTACTTCGTTGTCATAGATGGGTATTGCATTGTCCCAGCTACTATTTGTTGTAAAAATAATCCTTTGCCCATTAAATTTTCTTGGTACTCCTGTCAAAAATTCAACTGATCACAAATGTGAGGGTTTATTTCTGGACTCTCAATTCTATCCATCTATATGTGCCTCCTTATGCCTTATAGCTAATTATTGTATTTTTGTTGTAGATTTTGAAATTGGGAATATATATCTTCCCACCTTGTTCTTTCACTTTAAGGTTGTAGTACTTTTTCTGAGCTGTGCTTTCAATATAAATTGTATGATTTCTGCAGAGAGAGACAGAGAGAGAGAGAGCATTGGGATTTTGATTTGAATTGCAGTTGGATTTTATTTTGAAATTCTTCATTGCTAGTTTATAGAAATAGAATCAATTCTTGTATATTAGTCTTATAACCTAACACATTTATCTTTTATTCTCAATCATGATGCTTTACAGCTTATTTTGTGGGATGCATTATGTTAGATATTAAGGAAAATACAGTGGTCTGTGCCCTGAAGTTTTTAAACTACCTCAAGGAAACAAACAAACAAACAAACAAATAAAAACACAAGAAAGAAGCTGCCAGCCCCGTCCTTATAAAACAAAACAAAACATAAATCTATTGAGTAAACAACAGCCCATTTTAGCAACATATGAGGAAGTATATAACTGTGAAATGAATGTTACAGATAATTAGAGTTATATTAAAGTTCAGGGGATGAAAAGACAGCTCAAGGATGGAGAAGTCTAGGAGAAATAGAGGAGGAAGGATTTGAGCTAACTTTGAAGGGTTTATCTGGCCCTCCTTTCTTTTCTTCTTTCTCCTTTAATTTTCTTGTTTCTTTTCTCCTATTTGTCTCCCTGCCTAACTTCTTTGAAAACATTAATAGAATATAACATGGTTAGTTGTTTTTTTCCAAACCTGGTTAATCATCAGAATCTTTCAGCAAGCCTTTTAAAAATATAGATTCCAGATTCTCACCTCAGAACTATCATATCATATTCTCAAGAGAATGGAACATCAACAACTGCATTAAATTTTTTATGTGATTTTCATCCAGGCTTGGGAATTTCTTGGTATGATGGTAATTATGTCCACATGTGGACTGATCCCTATCTTCATCCCATTACACTTCTGACTTGATTTAGGATGCTTACAAATCCAGAAGGTCACCAGGGCACTTGGTAAGAGAATGTAAGTGGACCTGTACAACAATTCCTCCACTAACAAAAAAACATCTCAGTGTGCACACATTACTGAGCAGGCTCTTTAGTGTCCTTTATGTTTATGAGGATGGCTCATTATACAGAACAAACTTTTATTTTTCATAATTGAGAATCCTCAGAACTTCAAAAGATCTTTCTGCTTTGATGGCCATGACTCTTGGAGTCACCCGTGGGCCATGCATCCACTATTCAGATTTAATGAATAGTAATAACTTACTGTATTTTTCTTAAATAAAGAAAACATAGTTGCAAGAGAAGGCCCTTCCTTCTCATATCTAACCAGTTTTAACCAATCTCTTGAAGATGGTAACAATCCTTCTCACATGTTTTTATACTTTTATTACACACTACATGTTTTACTTCACTATGTATGTTTAAACATACGGTATATATTTTTCTGCAGTTTTTTTTATAATATTGTGATTTTGAGATTTATCCATGTAATATTATATAGTGCATTCTTTATAATGCAGTAATATTGTATTATACAGTATTATAATGTATTGTCCCCTTGTGTAAATATTTTAGACTAATCTCTGGAAATGGATAATTGTTTTGTTTAGTTTTTTGCTATTTGCAATCGTGATGGAATTCATATCTTTGTGTATGTCTCTTCAAACACACGTGTAAGAGTTCTAGGGAATATATCTCCAATGGAAATTGCTAGGAAACAGAATACACTTTCTCAACTTGACTTGATGGTTAAGCAGTAGTTGAACCAATTTTTACACTTATCAATAATATGTGAGAATTTCTTTCTCCAGTTTATATCCAACATTGTCAAAAAAATCCCACACCTATCTGGGCCCTATTTTCACAGATTCTTGTTGTGTAGCTCTAGAATGTGGTTTGAAATAGCCTAGAGGCTATTCTAGAACACAGAACCGAGAGTCCCTGTGTTCCATGTATACATGTATACATGCTCTGATATATTAGCACGTGCACTGGCACAGTGAGGCTGCTGTGGTGCTTTGCTAAAGACATCTATGTTGGTTGCATTTAGATCACTGAAAAAAGGAGAGAGAAGGCTAGTGTACGCCACTGCCCAACATACTTTGCAGATGCATTTTAATAAAATAGCAGTATGATTTGCCAGTCCATTGTGCGGTATTTAATCTCAAGTCCTACCTTTGCCAGCCAGACTGATGGGGGTGAGTCCTTTTTAGCAGCTCTTTTCCTGTTCTACATATGTGTGTGGGTGTCAGTTGTCATGGCTTACATAAAGGCGATTGCTTAGGGCATGGTGCATGTCAGCAATGTCTGCCAGCCCACTGGGTGGTGTCACTGTATCGAGCATTTGTGGCTTTTTCAGAGCCCTGAGGAATCTGAGAAGCAAGTGAGGGGAATGATGCATGAAAACAAAAGGCAGTGGAAAGAGTGACCAGCCAGCAGGCTTCAGCAGGCTAGAACGCTCTGTCCTTATTACTGCCTCATGAAAATGCCGCCGGCCCCTGGCAGGGTCTAGAAAGTGCAGGTTTCCTTAGAAAACCAGGACAAGGGATGCGTATTCTCTGGCCGGAGTTCTGGTTTTTAAGCTTCCCCCTTTCCCAGTGGGAGCTACAGAGTGAGGATGGGGAACTCTGTGCCCCTTGTTAGATTTCAGCCAGTCTTTTCCTTTCTCCTGGCTACTTTCCCAAGAGTTTTTTCCTCCCACTCATAAGCAGCACAGCACTGGTCTCAGGGGCCTGGCAGGGCTGGCCTGGGAAAAAAGCTGGGCGGTGCCCAGGACAGAGCTGCTTCGTACTGAGTGAGCTGAAGGTCAGTCTACGGGAGGAAGAGGGCCTCAGCCCTAATTCCCATTCATGGAGTGTCTGCGCAGAGAATGCCTCTAGTTGGGGGCATGGAGACAAGAGGTGCTCTCATTCTATGCCTACTTTCCCGAGCTCTAAATCCCCTACTATCACCTACTCTTCCATAACAGCCTAACTCAGTTTTCAGAAATGAGGTGGACACCCAGGAAAGGTGAGAGTTTCCACTGAATGGATATTTGGAGTTGACAGAGTCAACCTCTACTTACCCTCCCAATAAGTCCCTTTATTTGACAGGTAAAATATCTGGGTGCATAACAGAGACATTGTCAGGATTCTCTTCTCTTTAAAAGTAGCCATGAGGATAATGAATAAAAATAGAGCTTTGTGGATACAATAGGGTCGAACAGGGTGTGGTTTGCTTGGCAAGAGCTCACGCAAAGTTATTTCTCTTGGTCCTGGAATGCCCTTGACTTCACCTCTGCTTGATGATGTCTGAAAAAATCGGCTCCAATGTAACTTTTTTGGAGTGAAACACCCATCAGTAGGGTTTAATCAGTCCCTTCTTTCTGGTCCCATAGCATTTTGTTCTTATGAAAAGCATTCATCACATTGTGTGACAATTATTTACATGGGATCATGACTTTGTGTGTGTTTCCTCAGTATCTATCAGCTGTATTTTAACATCGCAGTTTTTTCATTCTTTTTTGCAGTACTAGGGGATTAAATCCAGGGCCTTATGTATGCTATGCAAGCATTTTGCCACTGAGCTATGTCCCCAGCCCTAGTAAATATTTATTGAATAAATTGAAATTCCTGAGTAAACATTGATCCTCAGACCTTATATTTTCTTAATTATTCCTACCTTAGGGGAAATAGCAAGCAGCTTCAGCTTCACATGGAATGGAGAGTTCTCTAAAACTAAATGTATTTTTTTTCTTTTCTAAGGAATTGCTCCAAGAGGAATGGGTGTTTCAGATACATCATTCTGTTACAGGTACAGAAATTGTTTCCAGGAAACACTGCCATCATTATCTCTGAAAGGCAAGTCAGTGGAAATTGTTATTTTCCATTTACAGATGGACAAATGGAAGCTTTCTTTCTCATTTACCAATTACGGAATGTCCATTCTGTTCAAAATACTATGTGAGTTTTATGGGCTCCAAAGATGCGTGAGACAGGGTTCTTGTTGTTAAGGAGAATGTCATCATCTTATTTGGATGAAAAGATATTTGTATGCAAAAATAACTGCAATTTGGGAGCATATAATCTGAAGCATATGAGTAGTTCCAGAAGAAGTACTAAAAGGAATATAAAAGGGAGGCAAAAAAAAATGTCCAGTTAACATGATCAGAGATATCATCATGTCATTTGAGATGAACAGATTTTGTGCAGGTTATTTTTCCATTTGGCCTCTGTCTCTATTGGTTTCCCGTGACCACTATAACAAGTTACCACAAACTGGGTGGCTTAAAACAACACACTTTTTATTTTTTCATAATTCCAAAGGCCACAAGTCCAAAATCAAGGTTCTGGCAGGGCCTAGGTCTCCAGGAAGGCTTTGAGGGAGATTCTGTCTTTGTTTCTTCCAGGTGCTGGTGTCCCCAGGCCTTCTTTAGCTTATGCGCACTAGACTCTAGTCTCTGTTTCTATGGTCACACTGCCTCCCTCTCTGTTCTCTTAAGAATCCCCTTGCTTCTATCTCTTAAGGATGTATGTGATTACATTTAAGACCCACCCCAGTGATCTAGGATAAGCTTCTCTTTTCAAGATTTAGAATGTAATCATACTTTTTGTCATATAACATAATATTCTTAGGTTCTGGAGATTAGGCTACATACATTTTTGGAGTGAGAAAGGGAGCACCCACACCGTCCTGTATCCTTCTCTGCCCCGCTCTGTGCCTGATGGGTTGCTACCCTACATGTTATGTCACGCGGGTTCTGCTACCCTTTAGCTTATTGTGGGTTTGCCAATAGGAAGGTATCAAGAGTAGGAAGAAAAGGCTGGGTGTGGTGGCATATGCCTGTAATCCTAGCACTTAGGAGGCTGAGATGGGAGGATTTATGTCAGTTTGAGGCCAGGCTGGACTACATAGTGAGACTCTGTTTTTTTTTTTCCAAAAAAAAAAAACAAAAAAAAACAAAAAAAAACAAAAAACAAAAAAAATTAAATAAAAAAAAAGAGTAGGAAGAAAAATAAGTTGAAATACTTCTTCTTCCTTCCTGCTTTAGCAAGATGGTTTTGGCAGTAACTAGCACCTCTACAGTCCCAGATCTTTCTGGACTTTGATAAAACTATTTTTTCCCTTTTCTCTTGGGCTCTGGACTTCCACTGTTGCTAGTCTTTGGATGTCTCAGTACCCTCTTTAGTTCCTGAAATCCTGCCTACATTCCTGTAAATATGTATGTTCTCATCATTATTTTCATACTCTCAGCAGAGTGCCTTCAGTTTCCTGTTTCCCGGGCAGATAGAGATTTCAAGAGGGAAAAATTTAATTTCCAGAACAGAGATATACTCACATTACCTCAATCAAAGTTTAAGTAATGACCAATGGGCACTGGAAGGTGATTCAGCACACAATACAGTCATAGCAACTAAGTTATCCTGTGTGTTCTTTGGCAGTAAATATCTGTTGCTGTATCTGATTATCTACTATTAATGGACTCTTGTCTTGGCTGCCCTTGTTCTTTAGTACTTTCTATTCTTTTCTCTATCTTACAGCTTCTTTTGCCTCATGGTGTCTGCTGCCACCTGACTTCAGCTTTCTTCATCCCCTCTGTGTATCACTTTGCTTCTGTCCACCGCTAATAGCTGACTCACTCCAATGTATTCTAATGTAATTTCCAGAAGGACCTGATGGCGTGGCTATTTACCACCAACCACAGGCTTTCGGGCAGAACTTTCTGGAGAAAACATTTCATCTGCATAGATTTGATGTCCCAGGTTAGGTGGCTCCTTCTGACCTAAATTGCTTTGTTTGGAATGGAGGAATAGGTTGATATAGCATTTGATATCCTATATATTAGAAATTCCTAGAAAGGCTTATAGGTGTGGCATGCATCATGACTTGTCATGGGGGAGTGGTTATCAAAACCCACAAGTGTTTCTGTTGTCCAGTTCAATACCTGAGGTATGTCAGCCTCAAAAAAGTGCAAAACATACTCAGGGAAAAGTAAGCAGCCCAGACTAGCTAATCAAATAGAGAAACACTGCAACTAGCATTACTGCTACAGCTTGTGGAGAGCCTGAGTGCCAGGCTTTTGCTATTTTAGAGTCACCAAAGATTAATTTTAGAAGGAACTCTGGGTAAGAAGTTACTAAAGAGTTTTGAACATGGGACAGCAAGATAAAATCTGTGTTCATACTATTTACCTGATGGCAATGGCATTTAAGTTACATCAGGAGTAGGAGACTGAAAACAGACAAATTAGGAAGCAATTAGTCTAAGTGAAAATAATGGGAATCTAAACCAGAGCAGGACTGCAAAGGAAGGGGAAAAGTGGTTGTGAAAGGAAAGGTCAGGAAATGAGTGGATTCAGAAATGAGGCCAATTTTAAGCTACTGACTCAGAATCTTTTTAGCACCAAGGACCCTTTCGTATTCATTTTCTTCCAAACTGCACTTTTTTAAAGCAGAAATACACAAATTCCATCAGTGATACTGATAATATTGGCAATATTATTATCAGCTATTACTGTTTTTTGGAACACACTCTTGGAAGCTTGGCTTTGAGTCAAAAGAATTTAGGAAGTAGTGGTTTCATCCAGAGGAACTGAACCTGAATAACTGAGCTTATGTTTTCTAGAAAAATAGAACACAAACCAAGAATTAAATACTAATGCTTTATTTAGGAGATGCAATCTGAGGGTAATGAGAGTGAGAGAAAAAGGGAAGAGAGTGAAAGATGGATGCACTGCCAGAGGATGCTTGAGCAATCTGCAGAGAGACAGCGGTGTGTGCATGGGCCACATACAACACCCCACTGCATGCCACATGGCAAAAACAGACCGCAGGTAAGTTCTTGGGAGGAGACAGGACAGGGAACCCATCTTCATGGTGTCTTTTCCAATTTCCCAATAAACAAAATTCATCCTACTAGGAGTTAGTTTCCTCATACTCTGCTCTGTCAACTGTTCCCACTGCTAGTCTTGCAGCAACCCAAATCCAGTGCTCTCTGGTGTGACCTTTAATCTTATTTGAGGAGTAGAGAAATCAGAAATTCACAGTGTCTTTCTGGTGATCCTGTGTGCTCAGTAGTGGCCATGGAGCAGGGCCAGGCTAGAAAAGTGGTGGAGGATAAGCCCCAGCCCTAGGTCATAGGATCTGGGGCTCTGTGGGCCCAAACAGAGCATTTGGCTGCAGCAATGGCTGAGATGGAATAAGCAACTGAGGATTTTAGATGATCGCAAGAGAATCTGATTAGGCACGTGAGGTGTATCTGATACATTGAGACAGAAGGGTAATTAAAAACCTGCAATTATATTCAGCAGGCACGTGGAAATTCAGAACTCGAACCAGAGAGACAATGTTTTTGAGGTTCCAGAAGAAAAAACAATTCCTATGTCATATCTGATTATCTTCCTAGACAGTACAGACTAATGATCAGGAACAAGAGCTTTGGAGACAGGCAGAGCTATGCTTAAGTCACACTGTGTGTTCTGGGAGATTTACTCAATCCCTCTAAGTCTTAGTTTCTTTACCTATAACATAAGGATGATGACACCAGATAGCTCATGGTTGTAAAGCATTTAGCATAATGCTAGACATCCAGTAAATGCTAAATAAATTGTGGCTATTATCCTCAGTAGCATTATTCTTAGATGACCAAGTAATTTCCCCCAACACACTCTTCTCTAGATGGCTCCTGTTTTTATAATGCTCTTAAATGTCTGTTAGCAGGGCGAGTTGCACAAGCCCAAGTTGATTAGTTCTTCTCAAGAGTAGTCGCCTCAGGATTGCTCGGTACTGGACATCATGGAGCCACAGTAAGGCTAGTGGCCCCTTTCAGGATGCTGACACATTATGCCCCAAGGAGACCATCAGCCTATTACCTCGGAAGAGAGATACAACATATCTTAAATGGTCTATTTGTTCTTATAAAATTTTTCCTTCAAATTAGGCAAACAAAATTTGGTAGTCAAAATCTTGCTTTGGTGCCAAGGCAAGTATAGCAATATACAGATGTTGCTGGAGTCACAAAACAAAGAGGTTCTTAAAAGATTTTTTTTCTTTTTTTGTCCTGGGAATTGAACTTAGGACCTTGTGCTTGCCAGGCAGGCACTGTGCTGCTGAGCTATATCCCCAGCCCCTCTTGTAAGATTTTAAAAATGGAGCTTACTGTATGTATTGTAATGGATAGGATATCATACTATACATTTGAAATTTTCTTTGTTCTCATAAATTACAATCCTTTTGAATCTAGCAGATCCATATTAAATGTCAAGAGTATGTAAATGCTCTGGAAATTTCTAGAAAGACAACAAAAACACACATCACTTTTCTGTTCAAGACCCATTTCACTTGAAGTAAATGCCAAATCTTTATCTTTTTCTTTCACTGCTAGGAATAGAACCCAGTGTGTTACACACGTTGGGCAAGTTGTCTACTACTGAACCACACTCCAGCCCTAGGTGACAAATCTTGACTAAAAGCCTTTAGTGACTATATGATTTAATCCCTACTTCCTCTTACTGCAAGGAAGAAGCACAGCATACTTTGGTGCTTAAAAACATCAACACCAGAAAGAGATTACCCAGGCTCAAGCTTAGGTATATGCTAAGCTTGCTATAAGGTTATATAGCAATTGCTATACGGTTTGGGGCAGTTAGTTAATGTTCCTGTTCCTCAATTCCTTATGTGAAAAGTCAGAATCCGAATTAATAGCTGTTGGGAGGATTAATTTTTTTTCTCCATTTTTGCAGTGCTGGGGCTCAAACCCAGCACCTTTCTGCACTAGGTAAATGCTCTGCCACTGATCTATACCCTCAGTTGATTAATTTTTGTTTTTTTACTACTTAAAGAGTGCCATTAGTATAGGCTATTTAAGTGTTAGATGGCCTTTGTATTTGTCATGCTTCCAAGTGGCCACATGAACAATTTCCTCGCCTCTTTCAAGTCTTTGCTCACTATATCACCTTTAAATGATATCAATCCTATTTAAAATAGCAGTTCTCTGTGTACTCCCTGTTTTGTTTTTCTCATTAGCACTTATCTACCTTTAATACTCTATGTAATTTGCAAATTTGTTTTTCATCTATCTCCCCACCTAGAAGACTGGGGTATTTGTTTTATTCTCTGATATATTCCAGGTGTCCAGAATATTGCATGGGATATAGGAGGTGCTCATTGCTACTGTAATATGCTACTAATGATATTTTGGTCCAAACTGGACAGCAGAGGGCTTGCTATGGATGTGGCTCAGTGGTGCTTGCCTAGCATGCATGATGCTCAATCCCCAGTACCACAAAAATAAATACACAAATAAAAATAAATGGACAGCATATATGACAGGGGTTTCATAAAATTGTCACCTAGTGATGTCACAGCCATCTTAATCATATAAGTGATTATTCTATGATGTTTGCTCAATGACAAAATTGCCTGACCACACATTTTAAAGTTGTAACCTGCTGTTATTTGTGGAATGAATGAATGCATTGTTTTCAGGTTAACCAAACTGGGGTCTCCTTTGGAGAGAGATTTGTAAAGGAGCTTCCTAATGTGCATGTAACATGCTAACAGTCTTCCTAAAAGTTATTCTCTTAAACTGAATAATCTTTCTTCTACAATATCAGTTTTTAAGAAACTGATTAGCAAATTGTTTTTCCCCCAAAGATATTTTAGTGGAAACTTAGGTCACAATATCTTCAATCCCTATTGAGCACACTCTGAATTAATGAGCTAGATGGACTCCTGAGTAACTGCTGTGGATTCTGTGCCACTGTGATTGATCCATGGTGACCTAGAAGTCCCAGACTATCATTAAGATAGGTAAAAAAAGCAAACAGATAATACCTGTTCTAGGTGAATGGCTAGATTCAACCTGTCAGGCCAGTATCACCATTGTCATAGTACAAAAAAACAAACCAAGATCCACAGAGGCCCAAGTCACATACCTAATAGGTGATAGAGTCAGGATTGAAACCATCAGTTTCCAAAGTTCCTGCTTCTTCCAGGACCACATTTTAAGCCACAGATTTCTTTTTCTTTTTTATTAAGTTTATTGGTACATTTTAGGTATACATAATGATTACATTCATTATAGGGAATTAAGCCTCAGATTTCTCTGAATGTGGTAACACTACTTATGTACAAGGTTGCTGCGACAATTACAAATAAACGTATGTAAAGCAGAATACTCAATAAATGACAGTTTTCATTATGGCTATACTTTAGGAATGATGATGAGACTTTCCCTCTGGGGAACAATCACATATCCTCTCCAGAGAGAAACACAGGAGCCCTGACTTAGCTGGATGGTAGATATAGGTGCTGCAGAGGTGGTGAGTTGGAGTAATCATATTAAACACTCTGTTTTAATATTTTAAACGTTTTAAAAGTATTTATGTTTTATTTCACTAAGAGCCTTATGGACTCTCATTAGTCAAGTCTGAGGCAATTTGGTCAGAAGAATTTTGTTTGTATGTTGTATAAAAATGATAGCTGTAGGGCTGGGGTGTAGAGCACCACGGTAGAATGACTGCCAAGCATCTATGAGACCTGGGGTGTGATCCCCAATACTGCAACAAACAAACAAACAAACAAACAAACAAACAAGATGGTTGTATGCAAAACAAAAGCCAGCCAAGTGTGGCGGTGTACTTCTGTAATCTCATTACTCCGGGAGCTGAGGCAGGAGGAGGATCACCATGAATTTGAGGTCAGTCTAGGCTACATAGCAAGACCCTGTCTCAAAAAGCAAAAAGCAAAAAACGAAAAACAAAAACAAACAAACAAACAAAACAATGAAACGGACAAAAAAATCCCACAAAGCAAAAGTCATGTACAGTGGGTACCTCAGTTCATGAACTTAATTTGTTCTATGATTTTGGAAAAGATGGCCACATTTGTGTTTGTGTGGGAAAGATGGGCATGGTCATGTCTGTCACCTGATGCAGAGTTTACAAACAAAAACAAAATTTTGCCAAATGCTCGGTTTTCAAATCAAATTGTTTGCAAAGGTGCTCATAAATCGAGGTACCACCATAACCAAATTATTTTAAAAATAGGAGGAGAGAGGAAAAGAGGAGAAACAGGAAAAAGCCTTCTTTACAGAAATTTACCAGCTAATAAAAGTTGAAGAAATGATGAAGGTTAAGGAAAACACTTTTGCTTATTCTCAAAGTAATTAATACCTTGGATGATGAGATACAATGGATGGCAAAACCACTGAATGAAATGTGATAGGATTTAGGGATTGAATTACATTCTCCAAAAAAAGTTGAAGTCTTAGTCCTCAGAATGTGCTCCTATCAGGACACAGGGTTGACACAGATGTCACTAGTTAAGATGGGATCATACTGGAGTATGGTGGGTTTTTAATCCAACATGTCTGGTATCCTAAGATGGCCATATATGA
>RJWT010036869.1:0-13178 GCA_004365215.1 Cuniculus paca | reverse complement strand
GGACATTTTAACTAGCTCAGTGTTACACAGTGTGAATCAGAGCCTAGATTGGGCGTCCAAAACAGGAATGCCAAGTCTTATTCACCAAGAAATTCTGTGTCATAGTAATAGATTGCTCTGCATTCATGAGTATGGGAGTTATTTTACTTCCTTTGAACAAAATTGCACACTCAAAATTGGCTTCTTGTTGTTTGCTGTGCCCAGTCTGTGCCCTTTCCTCATCTGCCTCATCCCCATGCCTCAGAAAATTGAAAACATCGGGGAATCCCTGCACATAGCAGGTAAAAGGCTGCTAATTCTGTCAAGATAAAGAAAAATAAAGATAATGTGGAGTTTAAAGTTCAGTGTAGCAATACCGCTATGCCTTAGTCATCACAGACAAAGAGAAGGCAGAGAACTTGAAGCAGACCTTGCCTCCAGGTTTGGCAGTGAAGGAACTGAAATGAGCCATACATAGGGATTTGAACTATATTTTTTTAAAAAAGGGATCTTGGAGCTAAGAGTATAGCTCAGTGGTAGAGTATATTCTTAGCGTACACCAATCTGTGGGTTCAATCCCTAGCACTAAAAAACCTAAGCAAGCACCTCACTATTTACCCCCATCATGTGACGTACAAACAGATCCTGAAGTGTTCAAGGCTTCCTGATCAGTAGTCTGTTTCATTTGTACACTCAGAAGTAGTTTTAAGCTGGGCATGAAGGAGCATGCTTATAAGTCTCACACTTGGGAGGCTGAGGCAGGAGGATAGCCATGAGTTGGAAGCCAACTTGGGTTGCATAAGCAAATTCAAGGACAACCTGGACTACACAGCGAGACCCTGTCTGATAAAAAACCACACAAACGGACCTTGTCTTATTTCCTACCTACCTTCCCCATTTAATACAAAATAGTGGCAGTCACTTTGTTCAGGAGACATATTGTTTATCTTTGTGGTTTTTTTGTTTTTGTTTTTGTTTTTTTTGCAGCACCAGGGATTGAACTCATGACCTTGCGCTTGCCAGGCAGGCACTTAGGCTACTGAGCTAGATTCCCGGCCCTTGTCTTTTTGAGACAGGGTCTCGCTATGCCATTCAGGCTGGCCTTGAGCTCACTTGGTAGCCCAGGCTGGTCTCGAACTCACAACAATCCTCCTGTCTCAGCGTCCTGAGTGCTGTGATTACAGGCTTTGAGCCACCACGCCCGGCTCACCTTGTTTATCTTTAATAGCTATTTTGCAGCTTGGTGGGGTAAACTTGCTCAGAACTCCTACAGGATATGAATCATTTATATTCACAGATTGACCTATTCTCACTTTGTTCTTTCTGAGAAGAGCTTTGTAATACAGTTTGTATTACATGACATAGGAAATATGTCATCATTTATATTTTCAGTGTCATCCTCAATTTTCAGAATCTATGATAAAGCTGAGAACTTGAGTTGCCATGTTGAACATCTAGTACAAACTAGCAAGAAAACCTTATCAGTCATTTGTGTAAATTGTTTGAGGTTTTTGGATTTTGGGAATGAACGTGGAATAGGAGACAGCAAAGCACAGACAGCAACACCTAAGGTTCCAATTGTGGTGAAATCTTTCAAAACCTTCTACTTGTTTCTCTAAATTATTTTCCTAAAATATTTTGTCTTAAACGAGTGGCTACTTGGTAAGGTAATCTGAGTATTTAGCCAACATTTAGAATTAATCAGAAAGGCCGGGCATAGTGGGGCACACCTGTAATCTCAGCATTCAAGAGGCTGAGGCAGGAGGGATGCTGTGGGTTTGAGGGCATCCTAGACTACAAAGTGAGACCCTGTTCCCTCCACTCACAAACAAAGAATTAATCAGGAAGAGTAATAGTAAACGCAATGCTTATGGGAAACTTATTCTTAGTAAAGAAATGTGAATTACAAGTAATAGTAGATGCTAGTGCTGAGAAATTTTGAATTGCATATCTCTATGCCAAGAATATATAAGAGAGAATACTATATTAATAAGAGGTAGGTAGTATTGTTGGATTTTGAATGTTGTCAAGAAATAAAGACATTGAAAGGTATAGAATTGAATTAGGAAAAAAGAAACATGGAAAGATAAAAGGAGCTCTGGGCAGAAGATGACCACAAAGCCATCTAGGGCTGTTGTCTCTCAAGCTGTGGTCAGATCAGCTCCACTGTAGAACTTACATTGAAAAAGTATATTTGCTTTACTCTTTGCATTAGCTCTGTATTTTACAAGTGTTCTGTTCTCTCATGTAAACAAATTCTGATCTCTAAATATAGCAAACCATTGAAAGGAAATAGTTTTATACCTTGTTATTTGTGAAACTAGCTGTGGCAAGCCACTCCTAAGGCAGCTTAAACTGATTAAATCAATGCTAGGAATTCAAGTTAAATATGGTATTTACCCCCGCTTTTCTTCAAGAAATAAACTGTTTTGGGAATATCAAAAAGAAATGTACTTTCTCATACAAAATTGGTCAGACTTTGTGTGTGTGTGTGTGTGTGTGTGTGTGTTCTTTGCATTGCATATGGTGGCAGGGTGGTGCCAAACTGTTCACCATGGTGAGTAATATCTGTCTTGGTTAGATCATTCTTACCTTCCTGGTGTCTTTTCCTGTTTCCTTACTCAGTTATGCTGTAATTGCCTATGGCTGTGCCAGCTGCCCAAAACTAACCTGTGAGAGAGAAGGCTGCCAGACTGAGTTCTGCTACCACTGCAAGCAGATATGGCATCCAAATCAGACCTGCGATATGGCCCGTCAGCAGAGGGCACAGACACTGCGAGTTCGGACCAAACACACTTCAGGTCTCAGTTATGGGCAAGAATCTGGACCAGGTATAAGCTGGCATTATCTCATTGTCTCTTTATTTGGTATTTCATAATGTGAGCCCAAAATTGGAAGAGCTATTATATGACCTCAGTATTCTTGTACTCGAAGAACAGAAAATATCATTTATTTCTACTTTTTTAAAATTCAGTACTGGAGGGATTGAACCCCATATACTCTATCTCTGAGCTACATCGCCACTTGTCGTTTGTTTTCTTTGTTGTTGTTGAGATGGAATGTTGTCAAGCTGTCCTTAAACTCCTGGGTTCAAGCAGTCCTCCAGCCTCAGATTCCTGGGTAGCTGGATCACAGGCATACATACCACTGTGTCCAGCTTAGTTGTACTTTTTTGGTGGGGAGGGGGCAGGGGAGAACAGGACTTTGCTATCTGGTTCAGGCTGGTCTTGAACTCAAAGAGATCTTCCTGCCTCAGCTTCCCAAGTGCTGAGATTACAGGCATGTGCCACTATGCCTGGCTTGATTGTACTTTCAACAATGTACTGTATTTGATATATAACTTCCCTCTCTGACCATTATATATTATCCCAGCCACATAAAATTGAAATAAAACAAGATTAGATTCTCAAGTTTCTTTCTTTTTAATGAGTAGATCTTGGATTGAAGAACAATTAGGTCCTTCTTTGAAGACCTTTTTCAGTATTTTCATTGTGAGCAGAAAGACTTCTAAGTAGTATTAAGCCTGTACTTTTTGCCTTCTACCATAAAGTGCATCAATGTTTTGGACATAGGGTATAGATTTTAGAAAAGGAAATACCAGTAGGAATTAATGATTAACTTTAAAAAGAGAGTGCCACACATTCAGTTCCAGCCTTCACAGTTAGAGTAAACCTATTTTAAAATGTCAGTGTATTTATTGCTATTTATGATGTACCTTAATTTCACTGATGTCATTTGGGAGAGGTTAGTAGGAAAGATTTTGCCATTCACTTTTCCTGGCACAGAATAATCTCCTAAGTTACCAATTTACTAGGACAGTTTTAGCTTGCTGTGAAAATTACCAGGTACGTGCTACAATAGCGTATACAGTGGTTTTAACACTTTGAATTGAAAGATACCATGAGAAGAAGCAGTGGTGCACACCTGTAATCCCAGCACTTTAGGAGACTGAGGCAGGAATATCAGAAGTTCACGTCCCACCTAGGCAACTTAATGAGACTTTGAATCAAACCTAAAAGAGCTACAGATGTAGCTCAGTGCAAAGGCCCAGGGTTCAATCCCCGGTAACTGAGGAGGAAACAGGATGGGGAGAGTATGATGGGAACAGACTGTGGATTGTGTTAACAGCAAATCACAGTAATATTTGTTGAACCTGAAAAGTTAGTGTACTAACTGTTAGCAAAATTTAGAGCCATGCCAAGTATGGTGGTACACAGCCATAATCTCAGCTACTCAAGAGGCTGAGGCAGGAAGACCACAAATTCTAGGCCAGTTTAGGCAACTTAGCAAGAGGGGACTCTGTCTCAAGATAAAAGTAAAAAGAAAAAAAAAAGATAAAAATAAAAAGAACTGGAAATACAGCTCAGTGGTACAGCATCCCTGGGTTCAACCCCTAGCTCCACAGCAACAAAAAAAGCTTAAAGCAATCCCAGGCTGTAGATTGCTCTTGCCATAGTGCTCTGCTCTTAAATCTGCCAGGCTATTGACTGGTAGAAATTCTATTTTTCTTAGAACCATTTTTCTCTCTAGGGAAGTCTCCTGTTCAAAATGTGAGTCAAGTGCTATATAAGATGTCAGTTACTGAACAGGCAGCTCAGTATGAAACAGGATCTGTTTCATGAAAATTCCTGAGCTCCAGACATAGCCAACCTTCCAGCAAAATGTGTTGCATACTTTGGAATCCTCTGTCAAGAGTTCTTGACTTCCTTATTTCCCATATATACTTTTAGGTGTAACTAAGTCAAACGAGGTATAACTAGGGTTGTTTTTCTACCCATTCTTTCTTCCCCCCAGCAGATGACATCAAGCCATGCCCTCGGTGCAGTGCTTATATTATCAAGATGAACGATGGAAGCTGTAATCACATGACCTGTGCAGTGTGTGGCTGTGAATTCTGCTGGCTTTGTATGAAAGAGATTTCAGACTTGCATTACCTCAGGTGAGATAGGAAATGGGTCCCTTGTTTTCATGGTATTATTCTCTTAGCCATTTTGGGAAAAAGATGTCAAAAAGATGTAGTTGTTTGGTCATTACAGAATTAGGAAGCTATAAAAAGTTTCTTTGATGCACCCTCTGATCATGTTTTTCTCCAGCTCAGCAACCTCCAGGGATTGTCTCTGTTACCTTCTAGATCGTGTCTCATTCACCCCTAGCGTGACTTTGAACGCTTTCCACAGTCTGGCTCTAATCTACTTTTCTAGTCATGTTCTATTTCATGTAATCTGGGCCTGCTGCTCCCTATGTCTCTTTTTGTTACCTTATCTCTATCATTCTTATTTTCTGCCTCATTCTTGACTGGCATTCCTTTATTGCTTTCATTGTAAATGTCATCCCTACTTTGTATATATGTCTAATCCTACTAAACTATGACTTTTTTATGGTTTATTGTATGTAGTGAGTTTCCAAAGATTTGAGTGAATAATAAAATATTGTCCTAGAGTAAATATTTACAAACAGACTTTGTCATGTGGTATTCACTGTGTGGATAAAAATACCTCATTTCCAATTTAGTGAACAGTTGAGTATTTACTATGTAACAGTCATTACAGACATGGTAGTGAATATGACATGATTCCTACTTTGAAAATTGCTTATCCTGTCAGGTACAGAAGATAAGACAAAGGGAATGAGGAACAAGGATCAGGCACAGAAGGGCTGAGTGTGAAAGTATCCAAACCCAGAATATCAAACTGACATAAGAATATGATAAGCTTTTTATCATTTCCTAGGAACATAGTTTGTGGTATCTATTAGGTGAGGTAAGACTTATGCTAAGAGACTGCACAGTTGGAGTGTTCACTAGCTACAGGGAATAGTGCATTTAAATGAGATGTCAAGTGTACAGGCTATGCAGAATCCCAAGCATCAGTCCAGAAACTGGATCACTATTAGTGGGTCAAGGAAGATAGAGTTCAGCCGAGGAGGAAAAGGAGTTTCAATTTTGGAGACCTGTCTTTACCAAAAGCAGTAAAGAGCCAAGAGCCTCTAATAGTCTGGGCTTGTCCTTTGCCCTCCTTGTGTAATATATTTGTTTGCTGTCACCTCTTGGAACTTAATCACTCCTGTTGAAAAGAAAGCTGTTGCTCTTATCAAGCCCTCTGGTGGCAATAGCTGTGTTTATAAAATTGACGTAAAATTGACGTTAACTTCAGCATGTTTCCTCTGTAGTCCCTCTGGCTGTACATTCTGGGGCAAGAAGCCATGGAGCCGGAAGAAGAAAATTCTTTGGCAGCTGGGCACATTGATTGGTGCTCCTGTGGGGATTTCTCTCATTGCTGGTATTGCCATTCCTGCCATGGTCATTGGCATTCCTGTGTATGTTGGAAGGAAGGTAAGACATGTTGAGTTCAGTGCCTGTTCCACCATCAGGCTTGTTGGCACAGATTCAAGAAAAATGAGAAAAAGCTTATATTTATTTTAGAGCTGTTTGAAAACCAGCTGGTTCTTAGCTGAAAATAACTTTAATTTATTAAATGGATTTAAAAAAAAAAAACCATGAGATTTGAAAGTTCTTATTAATGTTCTGGTCTTGGCTTGTCTCACTGACTGAAAAGTGAAACACTAACTTCATTCCCCTGAATTATTTTGCCTCTATTTGGATACACTTCTGTGTAGTTTATGTATTCCTGGTCTGAGTTAGGTTAAAATTTGAGAAAGACAACTCTTTGGGGTGGAGGGTATGTTTTAAGATAGGTAATCTATAAATGAGTTTTCACTTGTCCTTTATTCCTGGCAAGATATTGGTGTCCTAAACTGCTGACCTGGATTTTCTTTTTTGTTCTTAGATTCACAGCAGGTATGAGGGGAGGAAAACATCCAAACACAAAAGGAATTTGGCCATCACAGGAGGAGTGACTTTGTCAGTCATCGCATCCCCGGTGATTGCTGCTGTTAGTGTTGGTAAGCTAGACAGGCCCATGCTTCCTCTGCTAGCTTTCCAACCATACCAGTTTAGCCAGCTGGCCAGCTGTTCCATCCTTCATTTTATGCCAGACTCACCTTGGTAGTTAACTCTACTTGATACTGTTCTGATTATTTTTTGGCTACGGTAAATTATTAGAGTTTGTCTTGCGTTTAGTGCCTGGAACTGTCTGGCACACGGAAAAAGTTGAATTAAAGAAAATTTCCTTCTGCTCTAGTTTTTCATCCCTCTGTCTCATCTCCTTGCCATGGGACTCACAAAATCAAAGACACAATATTTTGGGAGGCATAAAGATTTGTCTGAGAAAAATAACATACAACTAACATTTCTTCATATGCCAGGAATGGTTCTGATGTCTTGCATATATTAATTCATTTAATCCTTACAGTCCTCTCAAAAGCAGCATGGTTATAAACAGAAGCTTGCAGTAACTTTCCTCAGGTCATTTTGCTGGGACATGAATCAAGACACTCTTCTGTGCTCGTAACAAAGAAGCCATTCTACCTCACGTAGTGCAATTTTTTTGTTTGTTTTGATTTTTTTTTTGCTTTGTTGAGATGGGGTCTCTCGATATAGTTCAGGCTCGTCTTGAACTTGTGGTTCTCCTCCTGCCTCAGTTCCCTGAGTGCTAGGATTACAGGCATCTGCCACTGTATCTGGCCACAGCGTAATTTTGGAATTAACAGTCTGGGGGGATCCTAAACTCCAATGGTCACTTATTAAATGTTAGATCCTTCATCGGTTCTTACATTAGCACTTCAGTGAACAGAAGAGAGGAAGTGAAAACAATATATACTTTGCTGGGCACTGCATACATTCTCATGAGCTCTGTGGGAGAGATCCATGGTCAAGCAGCCAGTGAATTGGAGCTAAAATTCTCAGCCAGACCTTTCTGATTCAAGTCCAGTTGTCATTCTGTTACACTGGGCAGCCTTTTTGGGCTACCCACTCTGTCTTTCTTGGCCCTTTATAAAAGTGGTTTCTCTTTGCCCAGCCTTGGAAGATTTAGGGCAGTTGCAACCTGGTGGCCTGCTGACATGCTTCCATCTCTTCCCCTAGGAATTGGTGTCCCCATTATGCTGGCGTATGTCTATGGGGTTGTGCCCATTTCTCTCTGTCGGGGAGGTGGCTGTGGAGTTAGCACAGCCAATGGAAAGGGAGTGAAAATTGAGTTTGATGAAGATGATGGTCCAATCACAGGTAAAAAGATTTTCATTTCATTAGAATTTAAGGGACACAAGATAAAAATTAATAAAATTCAGCGCATTTTACAGAGAGATTGTCTTTGAATTATTTTAGATAATGAGCTTTGTAGGGGTAAAATATTTTTAGCTTTTCATTTCTTTGTTCCAGAATTATTAGGTTAATTCCTCTGATACTTGTCTCTGTATGGCAGGTACAAACTAGTAGGATTCAAAGTAACTCCAAGTATGCTGGTGGCAGTAGTGATTATAATAAAGCCTCATGTCTGCACAGCACTTTATAATTTTCAGAGGACTTTACACAGTTATTATCTCACTTTTTACAACAGCTTCCTAAAGGGGGAGGGCAAGGGCTATTATTATCCCCATTTAAATGAGAACTTCTTTAAGCTTTTATTTTAGAAGCTATTAAGAGCTTCTGCAGAGCAGGTACTAGAACAAGCCTTGATTTCTACTTGAGTGATGATTGCATACAGTAGCTGTTCATCGAGTGAATATCTTAGTACTTCTCTACATGAAAATCCTGTACTCTGAAAAGTTATTGCACAAAAATGCCTACTAGAGGGCTTGGGATATAGCTCAGTGGCACAGTGCCTGCCTGGCAAGCGCGAGGTTGTGAGTTTGATTCCCAGTACCAAAAAAAAAAAAAAAAAAAAAAGCCTGCTAGACTGTTTTGATACTGTGCTGTCTCAAATCAAGGTGTTTGGTTCCACCCATAGTGGCTGATGCCTGGAGAGCCCTCAAGAATCCCAGCATTGGGGAAAGCAGCATCGAAGGCCTGACTAGTGTGCTAAGCACTAGTGGAAGCCCTACGGATGGACTCAGTGTTATGCAAGGCCCTTACAGTGAAACAGCCAGCTTTGCAGCCCTCTCAGGGGGTACTCTGAGTGGTGGCATTCTCTCCAGTGGCAAGGGAAAATATAGCAGGTAAACAAAAAAGTAATTTCTAACAGAAATAGTTGAAATTATAAATGATACTAAGTCATCTCTACCAGGTCTATTCCCTACATCATCTCTCTTTGATTTAATGGTCAATAGTGTTTTCTTCTACTTTGAACAAAGTTTAGAGTTCTTTCCACTGTACCATAGCTGCTCCCTATAAAGAATAATCTTGACTTTAGATCCTCCCTCTACTACCTTAGGCTGTCTGCTCCGAAAAGGGGAGGAAAGAAGCTTTCTTTTGTCTTTTTAATCTTTTTGAGACAGGGTTTCACTATGCATTTCAGACTGGTTTTGAACTCACTTTGTAGCCCAGGCTGACCTCTAACTTGTTGCAGATCCTCCTGCCTCAGCCTCCCATGTGCTGGGATTACAGACATGTGTCACCATTGTCTGGCAAAAGAGGCATTTTTATAGAATTCCTGAGGCCAGTTCTCCATTGGGCTAGTCATTGGCTTCCAGTGAATAGCATTTATGCTGTATCTTATTATATTGGTGCTATGATCCTTGTAACCTTCCTATTCCCATTTAATAAAGATCAATTCTATGCATTTGTGTTGAGAATATGTAAAGCTTTATGACTAAAAAGATTATGTCTTGCCTGGTCATTTCATCATTTAGACAAATCAGAATATATTCAGAGGAGCTTAATAAATGCTAGATGAGCCAGGCCTGGTGGTGCACGCCTGTAATCCCAGCACTTGGCAGGCTGAGACAGAAGGATCATTGCGAGTTCAAGACCAGCCTGGGGTACAAAGTGAGCTCAAGGCCAGCCTGAACGGCATAGTGAGACCCTGTCTCAAAAAGACAAGGGCTGGGGATCTAGCTCAGTGGCCTAAGTGCCTGCCTGACAAGCACAAGGTTGAGAGTTCAATTCCCAGTGCCGAAAAATAAATAAATAAATACATAAATACATAAATAAATAAATAAATACATGCTAGATGAGAAGCTGCTGATTCACTGAGAAGAGCAGCCTGGGGAGGAGCACAGGTGGAGCAAAGCAGCGTAGAGCGATTGAGGAAATACTTGCCTTCAAACATCTAAAGGCCTTCAGCTAGGAAAAGGATTATAGATTTCTGTGACTTGTGCCAAAAAAATTAAAATGACTAGACAGAAGTAATTTTCGTACAGTATTGAGAATATAGGAAGTGTTTAAAGTGAGACTAGATGGCCATTTGGCTATTAAAAGGATTTTAGCAACAGATGGCAGGTGGGCTGGATCCTACACCTTTGTGCCTATCAGTCACCTGGGCGCCTCTTAAAAATAGATTTTAGGGCTCATCCCAGAATTAGTAATTCAGAGTCCCCGGTCGGTCGGTCGTGGGACCTAGGGATGGTCTGTGATTACAAAAGGCTCCCTGGTGAGTCTGTCGTAAGTATCATATGACCCACTAACTGGAAACCACCTAAGTAGGTGGTGGCCTTTGAGAAGGATTTTGCCAGCTGAGAGTGAATCTATGCAGTTACAGCTGTGGTCCCTGACCAGGTGCACTGTTCTTTGCATGCCCCTCATTTTGCTGCCCTTACCACACCTCAACACATTCTTTTGTTGTTGTTTTGTTTGTTTTGACTTTGTTTGTGTTTTTGTTCTTTTGAGATTGTCACTGTGTAGTTCAGGCTGGCCTTGAACTCACTGTGTAACCTATGTTGATCTCAAACTCTGTGGTCTCCTGCCTCAGCCTCCTGAGTGCTAGGATTTACAAGCGTGCGCAGCCACGCCCAGCTTCCTCAGCACATTCTAGAAGGGCACTTGAATCAGAGAAGCAGAGCAAAGGTACAACTGACTGGATAGAGGCTGCTGCTGACTGTGTCCCATGACTCTGATGTCAGTTGTGAGGGTATCCCACGCCCATGTGCTGGAGTATTCATTGCTGTGCTCTCTGAAAGCCAGCTTCTCTTAAAAGAGCAGACAGACATAATTGGAGAGTGACTTGCTGAAACTGCAGCTTAGCCAATCCAGCTGTTCCAGTTCTGTGAAAGCCTTTCTTTTATAGGAAGTGAATGAGTCAGATGGGTTTGACTGTGAAACCCATTATGAGGAAATATTTAAGTGTGCAACAAAATGGTGTTAAAGCCAACAAAGGAAACAGTTATGGGTCTCAGCTGTGAGACACCATTGGGAAAGCGCTGCTCTACAGAGGGAGGACGTTAGCTCTGATGATAAGTCCTTCAGTCCTGTAGCCTGGAGGTAATTTGATTGCTAAGTGTTGGAATTCCGGTTATGTACAAGGCCTGGAGGATAAGGTGTGAATGAGGTGCAGTCTCTCTTTTTGTGGAGCTCACAGAGGAGTGGGAGAGAGGTACACAACTTGATGAGTAGGGAGATGGCTGTGGGAGTACTTAGTTGGAAGTGACTGATTTGTTGGGCCAATGGAAAATGGTATCTCTTGTTGTTAAGGACTGAATATAATTTATTCAGGCAAAGAAAGAAGAAAAACTTAAGAGAAGGTTTCCAGGGAGTAGCATGTACAAACTCATGGAGGTATAAAGTATAAATTTAGAATGACTATGATTTGGGACCTACAGTGAGAGGTGGAACTGGAAAGAGAGCTTCCTGGCAGACCAGGAAGATCCTAACTTCCTGTTGGCAGGAGGCAGCCAAGAGTTAGAGAACTGCTAGAGTGATGGGTCTTTGTCCTCACTGGCACTGGCCTGGAGGCTGTTTGACTTGGACTGAGGGGTGCTAGAAAGATAGCCCTATGGTAATTACCCAGGCACAGGCTATGTTGAGGGCCTGAAGTGAAGCAATAGTAGTGGGTTAGAAAGGAGGGGACGATTTCAATAGATGTTTAAGAGAGAAAATGTGTGGGCATGTGTTTGAGCTGTTTGACAGTTAGAGATGATCAGTCAGATCATCACAATTCGCAAGAGAATAATGGAAGAGATGCGTGCCAGGAAGCAGTCTTTCTCAGAATGCCAGGTCTCAAATTAACTTGAACGTCCCCTCTTTACACAGGTTAGAAGTCCAAGCCGATGTCCAAAAGGAAATATTCCCCAAAGACACAGCCAGTCTTGGTGCAATTAGTGACAACGCAAGCACAAGAGCTATGGCCGGTTCCATAATCAGTTCCTACAACCCACAGGACAGGTATGTGACAGCCAGCTGCCAGGAACAGGGTGCACTGGAACATGTCTGGTGGGCACTAGGTCTCCCAAAGCTCACTGCCTCCTTTTTGTCCCATCTAGTGAGATATGCTGTGTGCCCTGTGAATTCACTGAGCAAGTTCTTGGTCCTGGAGCATTTGGCATCACTTGGTTCTTGTTAGCATTTGATGTTTAGAAATTCCCTCCTTCCCTTCCTCCCTTCTCTCCATCCTCCACTCACACCGCCACATGCCTGCTCTTTCTTAGTTACTGTAAGTGTATCGTTACTCACGTGGAATTTAAAGAGCTGCATTGGTGTTCATCGGTCTCTGTGAGTCTAGAGTTGCTGCGCTCTTCCTTGATATGGTTCCCGTTGCCTTTTTTTTCTTTCATTTTGAGTAGTGTGTCTGGCTGGTGGGATCGCAGTACTTTTGTTTTGTTTTGTTTTGTTTTGTTTTGTTTTTTGTTTTTGCGGCACCAGGGATCGAACTCATGACTTCACGCTTGCCAGGCAGGCACTTAGGCCACTGAGCTAAATCCTCAGCCCTGCAGTACTTAACTGCAGGGTTCTGGCTTCTTTATACCTTAAAAAGGTATAAATCTTCCATTTTCATATTTTGAGTAAGATAGTATGAGGTTCTGGCCCTCAGTTGACATTTAGAACTCTGTTTAGATGTTTAAGAAGAGTTGCTGAGGGTGTGTGCACTTGCGCACATGGCCAAACATGAGCTGTAGTTCACTGTTTACCCATAATTTTTAACTTCCTCGTTCTGAACCCACAAATTGCTTTTACCAACAGGTATAGCATGATCCATGCGTGTGACTCAGCACAGTGGATTTTTGTCTCCACAGAGAATGCAACAATATGGAAATCCAAGTGGACATTGAAGCCAAACCAAGCCACTATCAGCTAGTGAGCGGAAGCAGTACGGAGGACTCACTCCATGTCCAAGCTCAGATGGCAGAAAATGAAGAAGAAGATAGTGGCGGAGGTAGTGGTAGCAATGAGGAGGACCCTGCCTGCAAACACCAAAGCTGTGAACAGAAAGACT
>RJWT010036868.1:0-13183 GCA_004365215.1 Cuniculus paca | reverse complement strand
CTTGTTCTGTTATCTAGATTGAGGATTAACACCTCTATTGATTTGATGTACAAAATGGCTGAGAAATCCCCCTTGACAAGTTCTTGCTTTATCAAGAAACCACTTCAGTCCTACCCACTTAGCAATTCACAGGCATCCCTGTATTTATTAAATCAGGTAAATCCAGATTCTGCGCCTTCTGCGCAACCCCACAATAGAAGGCAGAATAACTAATTCCACCCACCCCCTTCCAGGGCCCCAGGGGTTGTGATGGATCTGACTTATTCAAAGCCTCTTCTCAGACAGACGTGGCTTCTCTCTCTCCCCCTACTACATGTTAGGTCCTGATTGTTATCCTCTCTCATGACACTCTCTTCTTGTAATTGAAGGCTCTTTTGATGAATTTACTCCTTAATTCATGATTATTTATCATAGCCCAGGTATATGCATTGTGTGATAAGCTGGGGATTAAACAAGAAGCAAAGTAGACGATGTCCTCACCTTCGTGGAGCTTACATCCCAGAGTAAAGTAAAGCACATTGTATTTTTGCCTGTGATCAGATGGATAGAAAACAATAAATCAAAGAACAGGGATAGAAATGTTGAGAGTGATAGAGAAGTTTGCAGTTTATTTATACAGAGTGGCCAGGGAAGGCCTAATTGAGGTTATCTTTTGAAGGAGTAAGAGAACAGGAATCAGAGAGGAAGGGTCCAGGGCCCAGATATAGCCCCCAACATCATGTCCCCCTGACTCACTCAGACACAACCAGAAGTGAACTTTATCAATCTCCCAGGCATCTCTCAAGCCAACCAAATTGACAATCAACATTAACCATCAGAAGGTTCAATGGCTCCAAATGATACTGATTGGTCAGGTAGGAGGAGGGCTGAGAACTGACCCTTGCACTTCATCCTTGGAGCCCACTGGAGAGCGGTCTCAGTGGAGCCTGATTACAGTGGATTCAATGCAGGTAAAGAGCTAACACTACAGACAACTCTTCCCAGGGATTTTGCGGTAGACGGAGAGAAAAGGAATAGTCCTTAGGGTCGGAAGTGATGTCAGAGAGCACCTTTATTTCTGTCATCGTGTCATTTTATTTTATCTGAGTGTGAGAGACATAACCAGATGTACAGTTGCTCACAGGAATAATCCAGAAAAGAAGTGGAAGTAGACCATCCAAGAGACAGAGATGCGTGAGTGAGAGAGAAGAAAGAGATCTAGAACAAAGTAGAGGTGAGTCTGAGCTAGGAATATTTGGAACAACAGCCTTGGAAATGAAGCTTGAGGCTTCCTGCCCCTGCAATAGAAGAAGGACCCTGGAAGGTCAGGGACAAAGTCAAGTACCATAAACACAACTATGCTAAGGAAGATGGGGGAGAGACATTGGAGGTTTGGTGAGAGACAAAAAGGCTTAGGGTAGTGGTCTGGCAGAGTGAAAATATGATTGAACTTGAGAAATGTAGAACAATTGCTTGTGACTTTTAAGACCACACACCAGAAGTAAATGAGTGTGAATTTTAAATTAGACCACTCAACATTGCCATGTGATCTCCAACCACCAAGTATGGTTCGATCAAGAGAGTTTGCTGAAACAAAATTGGGACGAGGTGGGGTAAGAGTATTCGGAAATGTGATTATAATAATTGTCCATTGAATCTAAGCTGAGTAAGGACAGAAGTGAAGACACAGATGAGGGTTAGATGATAGACATGTTTACATACCAAGTTCTTGTCTCCTCCACAAACTCAAGAACCAGATATATCTAGCCCATCACCATGTTCCTCATCCCTGGGCTTCTGCCTAGCATTTAATATAAAGCCAATAAATATTTGTTACATAAATGAACAGTTGAACAAGTGATGGATGTGTTCGATGCTATGTATCCTACCAAGATGTCAGCCCTATCCAGTCAGGGATCATGTCTACCTTGTTCATGTCTGTCTCTTCAGTGCTATCACCGTGTCAGGCACATTGTAGGTTCTTAAATATGTTTATTAAAATGAAAATTGAATCAACTTGAAAAGAAATAAAAAGGAAGCCCAGCAAACCAAACCAGATTATGCCATTAAAGATGTAGAGAAGGCCATATAGGGCCTGTAAACTCCACTCCAAAAATCTTGAACTCCAGGGTCAAGTTCAATCTAAGCAAATTTTACAATTACCAATCTGTCTAAGTTAAAGGAATGAACAAAACAATGGAGCATCAGAATGTGCAGGAGCTGTTCTTGGTGAAGGTGAAGACTACGCTGATGCCAGGGGCAAAAGGAGTGGACTCTGGCCCAAAATTCAGGCTCAGTGTTAGGAATTGAGAGCTAAAGGACAAAAAACTCAGCCCTCTCACCCACTAACCACCCGAACTCCAAACCTACTCCAAGCCAAGTGTTTTAGTTACTTTTCTCATTGCTGAGACAAAATATTCAACACCGAAAGTTAAAGGGGAAAAGGTTTATTTAGCTCAGTTTGTAGAGGTTTTAGTCCATAACTGACTGGCTCCAAGGCAAGGTGATACCTGGCAGAGGGGCAAAAATTTACAGCAGCAGAAGACTGAAAAAGCAAGCAAGGGTGAGAGAGAGGGAGGGAGGACGGACAAGCCTCTTTCTTTTATATTGTATGCAGGCTACTTTCCCTAGGGCAGGTGTAGCACTCACAGTTTTAATCCCAGCATCAGACCATGAATCAGTCACAAACTAGATTCAGCCACCTCTGAAAAGCACCGCCCCCATGACTGCATGAGGCTTTGGAGAAACATCTAGACACAAGCCATAACACCAAGATGAGCAGTTGTATTTTCAGCTCTGTTGTCCTTCAGGGGAAGGAAACCTAGGTTCCACCCTGGGGCACCCAAATGTGCTGAGAAGAACTAAGTAGGAGCTGTGAGCAAGGACTCATTTATTCATCCTGGGAAGATTTGGCCCTGGATAAAATCGTGAGCTTGACAATATTGTTTAATGGACTTTCAGAGCCTCAGTTCCTGACTCCCACCCAAATTTTAAATCTGCCTTCGTTAATACGGGATTGTCTTCTAACACTTCCTCTTGTCCCCTTCAAAACTGCTTACAATTACAATAGGTTGTAAATTCAAGACAAGTTAAACATCTTGTTTCCCCCAGTTGACAGGCAGTGCTTCAGAGAAAAGACCTGGTCTTGTTCAACTTTCAGGACTCCACAGCAATCAGAGTCTGCTTTGTAAAGGATGGTCGGGGGTTGTCTGTTCACTGAGTGAAGCAATGAGTTAGGTGACTGGAACACAGTAAGTATCATTCCTCCTAGGGACCAATCCACACCTCCACGGCCCGTGTTCTAAATTCCTACTCCTTTATTAGGAAAATGCAAATCAAAGGCATAGTGAGACACCATCACATACCCACTGAGAAGTCAACAATGAAAAAATAACAAGATGGGGCTGAAGATTTAGCTCAGTGGCTCAAGTGCTTGCCTGGTAAGCATGAGGTCTTGAGTTTGATCCCCAGTAGCAAAAATAAAATAAAATAATAGCAAGAATTGGTAAGGATGTGGAGAAATAAAGCTGTTACATGTTAGTGGGAATGCAAACTCATTCAGCACCCATGGAAAACAATTTGGTGGTTTCTTAAAGAGTTAAATATAAGATTACTATATGACTCAATAATCCCATTCCTTGAAATATACATACAGTGAAATACTAGCTATAAAAAGAAATGAAGAACTTATAGTTATTATAGTGTTATGGTTGATACATTGTGTCAATTTGAGAAGTTTAAAAGTTTAACCAAGAGACTCAGCAGGAAGCCAGGGTTCTTACTTTGTAAATACCTTCATCTTTTGCAAAAGGAGAGCACAGAGATTCTGTGAGTGTTATACCTGCCCTGAGTGGGTGGGCGGGGCTGTGTACAATATAAGAGAGGAGAAGAGGCTTGTTTCCTCTCCTCTTTTGCTCTGGCTCCTGCCTTGAAGTGTTGCTGCAGTGCCATGCCACTCTACCTTGGAGCCAGCTGATTATGGACTGAAACGTCCAAAAACTGTAAGCTAAATAAACCTTTCCTTGCTTCACTTTGGGTGTCAGGTGTTTTGTCTCAGCAACGGGAGAAAAGTAACCAAGACAGAATTTGGTACCAGCGGAGTGGGGTCATTGCTGTGACTATGCCTGACCACGTGACTCAAGAGTATTTGGGAATGGCTTGTTGGAAGAGTTTGGAAAGTTTCAGGACCTGAAAGAGTATCCCTGAAACAGGTTAGGCTATTCTGTATGAAGGATTCTGGTCAGAGCTTAGGAGACCAGAAGACTGATAGAAAACCTGCTGGTAAAGACCAGGCTAGGAGGTTGCTACTGGGAGGAAGGACTGCATTGGGTGCTGGACTTCAGATGATGTATGTTATGGCTTGGTAGAAAGTTTGTCTGCATTTTGCTCACGTCCAGAGACTTTACCTGAGACTAAGATTAAGGGCAATGGACTGACTAATCAGGCAGAAGAAATTTCAAGACAGTCAAAGGTTGAGGAGGTGGTATGGCTATTGTTGGGGGCATTTAGTCAGATTTATGTTGTGAATCAAGAGCAAAGAGCCCAACAGGATGATTTCAAACATTGTAATTTTGGCCAGAAAGGAAGCTCCAGTAAAGCCATGGACTGTAAAGATAGAGCTGAGACCTCAATTGCTGAAAAGGAACAGAGAAATAGAAAACATGGCATTGCAAAGAGCAGAAAGTCTTGAGCTTTTGCAGCTTCCAACTGCAAAAGTGAAAGACTTTACTTGGAGGAGAAAGCCTCAGAGCATGTTCCAGAATGGCGGTGGAGGCCACAGGAGTTTCCAGAATGGTGGCAGCATAAAGAATCTGTTCAGAGTGCCTAGAGATCCAGGCACTTGACTCCTACCACCAAGAGAGAGGAAAGCCTGGCTACTGCTCCAGCTAGCAGCAGGCCTCAGCATCATCCATGTGGTGCTGGTTTTAGGTGCATGCAGAATGCACAAGTTCTGGTGTTGAAGAGGCTTCCACCCCAATTTCAGAAGGCCTGGGAGGCCAGGCAGTGTGCCCCTGAGAGGGCAGTGTGTGAAGCTGTAAATGTGAAGCCAAAGGTGCAGTGGAGACTTCAGAAGTTTGGAAAAGCCTACAGTATGGATCATCTAAGGAAACCTGCAATGATGGAACAAAGCCAGCCCAAGAGTGAAGCTGTGGGTTTGGTAACCACCAGAAGTGACACAGGGGTGGAGTCACACAAGCCCTTTGGAGCTCACGATTTGCCGCAGATTGCCTCAAATAGTGCACATGGAACTACAGGACTTAATGTTTGCCCTGCTGGATTTTGGACTTGCTTTTGTCCTAATCCTTTGCACCCTCCTGTTTGTAATTTTTGGAATGAAAATGTTTATCTTGTACCATTGAATTTTGGAAGTGTTTGTTTTCATTTGTACAGAGGTATGCAGCTAAGAGTTTGCCTGCCATCTTGGAGGAGACTTGGGAGTTGAACTTTTTTGAACAATGTGGAAACTGTTAGGACTTTGGCAATTCTTACAGATGGACTAAATGCCTTTTGCATAAAGCGATGTGCATGAGTCTTTGGAGGGGGCAAAGGATAAAATGTTATGTTTCTAATGCAATATAATGTTGATAGACTAAATGCTGGTTCTTAAGGATTGTTAAACTGTGTTATAATGTTCAAGTTGCAAAATGCTGATAATCAGTATGCCTCTGTATCTGGATACTGATTTAAAGAAATGTGTCTGGTTGCCAAGTTGACAAGGGGTGAATTGTTATGGTTGATACATTATGTCAATTTGAGAAGTTTAGAAGTTTAACCAAGAGACTCAGCAGGGAGCCAGGGTTCTTACTTTGTAAGTATCTTCATCTTGTGCAAGAGGAGCACAGAGATTCTGTGAGTGTTACACCCACCTTGGGCGCTGGGGTAAGGGGGAGTGGCTGTGTACAACATAAGGAAGAAGAAGAGGCTTGTTTCCTCTCCTCTTTTTGCTCTGGTTGCTGCCTTGAAGTGCTTCCCCTGTGCCATGCCACCCTACTTTGGAGCCAGTTGATTATGGACTGAAACTTCTAAAAGCTGTCAGCTAAATAAACCTTTCTTTGCTTCACTTTGGGTGTCAGGTGTTTTCTCCCAGCAATGGAGAAAAGTAACCAAGACATACAGCACGGATGAACTTTGAAAATAATTAAAGTAAAAGATACATATTACCTGATTCCATTTGTATGAACTACCTAGAATAGCTGAGTCCTTACAAACAGATTGCTAATTGCTAGAAACTGAGGGAAAGAGAGATGAGGTTATATTGTTTCCTTTTGAGGTAAGGAAAATGTTTTGGAAGTAGATAGAGGAAATAGTTGTATAACATTGTAACTGTGCTAAACATCAATATATTAATCTCTTCAAAATAGATCATTTTATGTTATGTGAATTTAATATCAATAACATAGAACAACTGTCTCTCACTGCATAACAAATTGTGGAAAACTTGGACACAATTGGTATGTACTACATTATATAGATTTGGGTGTCAGAGTAGAAGTCACAATATGATTCATTAACTAGCCTAGAAAGATCCATATTATTACATTCATAATAACCCATTGGTTGCACAAGTAGGCTTACTCAAGATCAGGAACTCCAGAAAGCAACAATCATTGAGAGTACTCTGGAAGGTTTGTTGCACACTCCTTTCTCCCACGTATAAGGGATATGAATGAACTAATATGTCACCCTCTCAGTCTTGGCATTGCCAAAAGTGGACAGCAGAAAGCCACTTTGGGAACACATGATGGAAAGCTTGGAAAGTATTATAAGTGAAAGCACTCATGTGAGAAACTAGACACATCACGCTTCGGGGTGTGCACAAATTGCTTCATTCATAGGTGTTACAATGAAATACTGTACCTTGCAACAATGTCCTGGAAAGCCAGACTTTCTCTGAGGTAAGATTCTTCCAAGTGTTTGGAATAGTGACCCTAAATAACATGACACCTAGCCCAGGCTAAAGGAGGTGCTGTGAGTGAGCTGGAGGAGAGTGTCTTACCCTGCCTGTGTCTTCTTATTTCTGTTTATGGGTTATTACATGTCAGCACACGGCTCCTAGTTGCACCACCCTACTACCCAAGCCAGGTCATTCCCTACCTTCTCTGAAATGGCAGTTTTACCAAAGTTACAACTCTCAGAGGCCAAAATGTACTACAAAAACTACTGGTAAGATTGTATCATTTCATGAATCAGATCTTCCAAGAGCTTACCTTAATCAGATTGCTGTCTGGCACATTACTGAAAGTTAGTCAAATGAATAAAATTTTACCAAAATCTTGACATGTGTGTAAGTCTATTCAAATATATTCATGGAGGCAAGGGCTGCAAATGCTAATCAAAATTCTCTGTGGTGAGAAAAATGACCCAGTTTTTCCTTGAATAAAAAGTTTGATAATAATAACATTAAGCTATGTAAATTATGATGTCAGCTGCCTAACAAGATGGGGTACAATAAGGACTCTGATTGCACATTTACCCAGATCAGATTTAAGGAAAGAATGGGGGAAGCAAGCAAGTGGATGTGGACATGAGTAGCTCATGGGGTAGTTACAAGATAGGGCAAGATACAGCTTGCTAGAATACTTGCTCAAAGGGGCCTTATGTGGGAAAATATTAAGGTGGAGGATCCAAGAATGACAAAAGAAAGTTCTTCTAGGAAACTCAGCCAGAAAGGGAAGAGATAATGAGAGCACTGATGGATGGGTCTGGGTAGTTGGAGACTTGAAAGGTTAGGATCCTGGGTTCCTGAATGTACATAGGAGTGAAGGAGGTACAGAAAGCTGAGAGGGTTAAATCAGAGGGGTAGACAGACAACCCCAGAAAACAAACAAATATAATCATGATTGATATAGGAATGACTATAAAACAACCAGCATACCATGAAGGCCTGATACATTGTGTATCAAACCCTGTGGAAAGAACTAATTAAAAAATGATCAAACAAAACAAGATAGAAGGAGAGATTGTTGGTGAGTCATAAAGTCATTATTGGCTTATTGATTTATATTTTGTATTTGCTTAGAGATTGGGGAAGCAGAATAGATACATAAAGAATGGACCAAGTCTCACTAATTAAATAAAAATCCTCAATTCTGATGTACACTAAATTCTGCAAAAGTGAAAAGATTAGTTAAGCATCAGTACTATTACAGGAATGAATATAGATATCTGGATTCCAGAATGAAACTAGTCATATAAAATAAAAACGAGGAAGTCTCTAGTTTATAGCAGGCAGTAAATACATTAAGGAGAAAATCAAAGCACTTTTAACAAACACCAGGCAGGACAAGAAACCAGAGTGAGGGAGTCATGCTCCTGCCAAAGGTTCCAGGATGCAAGATAAAAGGTAAACAACTTGGCAGATGGCCAGCTTTCCTTGTCCTTCCCAACTTTCCTTAAAATTCAGCGACAAAAATATTGATGTCTGACTGTTAGACTTACAATGGAACTTATAATTGGAGCTTATAAAGGGGATCTTTTTTGGTTAAGTGTGTTATTCTGTTAAGAGTTTGTCTTCTTCATTCACGTTGTCATTGAATATTTGATTCCATTATTTGCCATTAAATTCAAAACATTTTCGGTATACTCTTTACCAGACATTGAGGTACCGCAGAAAACAAAACACAGTCTCTAACCTCATGGAGTTTACAGTTAAGTAACATAAATATGAAGTTTAATGGCCCGGTCACAGAACTACAGAAATAAATATAAGAAAAATATAAACAGCAAAAGTAAGGTACAAGTAGATTAGTGTGATTTTTTCCAAAGCAGAGATTATATTTTGATGTGAATAAAGGAAGTATAGAAAGAGACTCAAAGAAGGGACAGGAGGAAGAAGTAGGAAAAGGTGTCTCTAGGTTATGAACCACAGCATGGAATCAGGAAAGCATGGGTTACAGGTGGGAAAGAGTAGAGAGCTGGATTTGGTCATGGTCCCCATACACATGGGGACACTCCAGCAAAATTAGTTGTTCAACACAGTTACCTGAAAAACAAACTATAGATGGAGACTTTCGTTCTGCAGGACCTTTCTCTTTTAATCTACAGCTTCAAGTTGATGAACTCCAAAGGGCAGCACAGTTGGAGGGAAAGGCATATGCTTGGGGCACTAGAAGTCCATAGACTTGAGTTCAATTTTCAGCTCTGCACTAACAGATATGGTCAGTGTACAGTCGCAAGTCAGATTTTGTAGTGCAGAATTAATCTATTGAGTGTAGATCCTCACCTGTAGACTGGCTTACCAATCACTGTTTCTCCAACACACAGCTGGTAATAAAGAGCAAATAAAATCACAGTAGGAGGGTGGTTTGTGAGTTCTAAGGTACTTTATAAATATCCATAATTGCATTTACTTGGAATTTTCAGCAAATCACAATTCTTCCTGTTTTCTCTCTTAGTGATTTCTCTGGTTTTTATTAGAAGGGTTGTAATACACTTAATGATCCCTTCCTGCTTTCAAATCTGATGGATCTATAAACCTCCCTGCAAATTCACTGGAATTCAAAATAAAGGGCTGTTATTTCCTCCCCATTAATTCTACCTATTTAGAGACAAAGACTGCTGTTTGTTAGTCTTTGAAATCCATTCTCTTAGTTCATTTTATTTACTTATTTAGTCAATGATAACTTGAGGATGTGGTCTGTGCCTGGTGTTTCTGAAGTACTGAGAACAATGGGGATATGAATAAAATATTCTGTGAACCCTGGGTGACCTGATAATGACCAACCTCAATCTCTTTGATGTTTCCATGCTGAATTTTCATTAATTGCTGTAAGGCCTGGGCTGCCTGCCTTCTCTCTCGGATCATTCTAGTGCACGGCCTCGCCTAGAGATAGTTCTCTCAGAACTATCTGTTTGGTTCTTGCCTTATGGAACTGACCCATGTAGCTTGGTTACCATAGTCAGAACTTAAGAAAAAAATAATATATAAAAAGGTCCAAACTAGTGCTCAAATTAATGTATGAAGACATAGTTCCCTTATGTCTCAGGGATTCCAGGGCTGGTGAAAGATCTTTTATGGGGAAAAAAAGCATCCTGAAGTGAAACAAAGCTACACAGTAGGAACAGAATACCAGACTATCAGGAAAGTCAGCCAGAGGTGGACGTTTGAAAAGATGAAATGACGTCAGTTAGATAGGTGGGCAAAGTGCAGTGTAGAGCCAACCATGTGGGTTTGGTTTTGCATGAGAATTGGACCAGATTGCTTTTAGTCAATCTAACCTTGTTCTATCTGTCTCTTTGGACTTCATGAGGTTTCTCCCAACCACCCTCACTGTTAGAAAAAAAAAAAAAAAACTTTTCTGAAATTGAAAAGTAGAAACAGTGAGCTCATTGACTGTGTTTCAGGGTCATTTGTGGGATCTACCATTGCAATCCTTACCTTAGAGGCTAAGGTCATGGGTATACCAGCCTACAAAGACTCATTCATATCCCATGTTTGCCTTGGAACCAGTGGGGGTATCGGGAGAAAAGGAAAATGCGCTCAGATGTAGTAAAAGAAAAGTGATAATTGTAATTACCTAAGCTTGCCTTTTTATTCTCCCCTGAATAATATCTGGATCACAGTTAACTACTCCCAGAGCCCTTATCATGGCAGTAGCTAAAAGGTCTTAGACTATATAAACCAGATTTAGCAAACTAATGAGACATAGAAAACTCTATTATGCATGCAGCTGCATAAGGTCTGTGAGAGAGACAACATGAACCACCTTGTAAGTACATTTTTCGTTTCGAATGTGGGTGTTTATGTTCTCAGAGTCAAAATAGCCATGGAGAAGTTCTTTTTCCCCTCCCCAGACTCTTCAAATTAAACCCAAATAGAATTTTTAAATCATAAATCTTATTTTGGCACATCATCTTTCCGTTGGCAAGTCTCTATTTTGAAATATCTGAATGAAGGGTCTTCAAAGAACTAATAACTAACTTGTTAAAGGTCGAGAATCTTTGGGCATTGGGTAGATACTCATATTTTGGGTTCATCTTCTGGTGTTTATGTTATTTACAAATCACCAGTAAAGAAAAGCTCTGGATGTATTTCACATATGGCAACAACTTGAATAGTTTAATAAGACAGCATAGCCTTCACATCTCACGTATCTTGTCGGCTGAACTCACCATGCTATGCCTATTATTCATCAAGAGGCTGTTTAATTTTCCTCTGAAGATGTATCTGACTCTATAATTGGAACTGTATGTGTAATACTGCATGGACGTTGTAGGGATGGGGGAGAAGGGGTGTTTCTGTCCATTCCAGCTGATGCTATGACTATGCCTGAGCTAAGGAAGCCTTAAGCACTCTAGATAATCTATTAGCTATGAGGAAGAGTTCACTGCTGAACTTTCTTACCCTAGCCCTTTTCTACCCTCACCAATTATTTCTTTTATTCTCTGATGCCTGAAATTCCCTCAAGAGACGAAGCAGAACACACTGAGAAAAAACGATTAAGTACACATATTTCAAGAATTAGTCACACTAACATACAATCTGTATGTGTGTGTAAAGTGTAAAGTGGTGCATGGCCTTTTAGTCTCAGGCAAGGAGAAAAGAATTAGTAGAAAGTAGATCAGGAGGATACCCATTTCCAGAGGGGTGGTGGGTGGACAGAGGCAGTGCAGGACCAATAAGGTGATTTGGAGTTTGGGTGAAGAGCTGAACCAGGGAGCTGCCTCAGAAGTAGACAGGAAAGTAGAGAAGAGAAGACTGAGGCTCTGGGCTGTAACTGCAATTATGGTTTAGTCTGCTATGGTCCTACCTTGTGTGCAGATCAAGTGGTAGGTGGGGTTGCCGATATTACATCCAGCGATTAGCAGCAGAAACAGCAAAGGAGATCTCCTTGAGTGAACGGTACGCTTTCCCCCTGAGTAGTCAGCATGCCTCATTCAAACTCACTGAACCAAAGGCTCCTGATATACAGCGAGGCCCCACGGGCAAGAGAGATGGTGAAGATTACAAAGGTATGATAGAAAATATGGTGAATGTTTAAATTTATTAAAGTAAAAGACACATTGAAGTAATTCTCCTCAAAATACTCTCCCAGGCTTTGAGCATGCCTGTCCTGTCATTCTTGCTGCTTTCTGAAGAGTTCTGGAAGCCTTCTTTTGTGAGTGACTTTAGTTGTACTATTGTGACTCCCTCGATGTCCTGCATCAGGTCGAAATGCTTACCTTTCCTGGTCATTTTGATTTTGAGGAAGAAATAGAAGTTGCACAATGCCAGATCCAGTGGAGAAGGTTGGAAAGGGTACTCCATGATGTTTTTATAAGCTTTTCCATTGAATGGCACTTGATGGTAGCATTCACTGTGTTTTTGTCATATCGCACAGAAATGAAAGAGGCTTCCAGAACTACTTCAGGAAGTAGCAAGAACAATGGAATAAATGTGTTTGAGAGGAGGAAAAGTATTTTGAGGGGGTTTAGTGAAAATACATCTTTTATTTTAATAAAAATTTTAATTCAAACATTTGCCATATATTTAGATCACCTCTTGTATTAATCATCTTAAGAAGGCTCTGACCCTAACAAGACTTCAGCATTCTAAGCTCATCTGAAGCTAAGGAAAAAGTTCACTAACATTTGTTCCCATTTCAGATTGCAATTTCCATCCTTGCACTCTTCCTGTTTCCATCTCTGGCTCTGATGGTGAGTAGGGTGGAGAGGGACCCCTCTCTCTAGACCTGTTTAAACAGAAGTATTCTACAGGTGATAATCAAGCATGGTGCCCCTCAAATTTCTTGCAGACATCCCTAAACCTGCAAAGTATGGAGAAAGTACACACTCTGAACTTTCAGCTTTGCTCATTGTTGCTTGGTTTTCCCCAGAGCACCAATGACAGTCATCTTCTGGATGGATCTGTTGGGACTCAAGTCATCCACATCAATGCCTTCAGAGGTGTGGTCAGCGTCCGAGACAGCAATGTTCTGAGTGAATGGGATGGAATCTTGGACTACAAGAATGTAAGATGTGGCATATGGAATATATTAATTACAACGCAAAATAAAGCCTTGTCTGCCCCAAAATATAGCTTAACCCTTTTCCAGAGAGCAGAGGACACCATCTGCTTTGGCCTTCTCTAGGTCTAGGCCGTCAGCGGAAATGCCTTTCGTAGGTAAGGAACCAAACTTCTCTGCAGTTGCAGTGATTTCTTCCTGGGCCAAAGAATGTAGGAGGAGCTTCTCTGGTCCATGAGAATCCTGTGTCCTTTTGTGTT
>RJWT010036867.1:0-13152 GCA_004365215.1 Cuniculus paca | reverse complement strand
AAGTGCAGGGCTTGGGTCAGTATGTCCCAAATCACCATGATTGACAGGCCGTGCCCATTTGCCCAGCTGACTGACCACACTGTAATCTCCCACCTCAAATGCTCAGTACCCTCCAGCTTGTATGGGTTTGACCTCCATCTGCACTCACACACTCTCTTTTTACCTCCCTTATTTCCTTGCTCTCTCTCATCCTCTCACCTTTCACTAGATTGTCACAGCAAGAAGGCTCTTACCAAATATTGGCTCCTGATATTGGAATTAACCCCCAGGACTGTAAGGAATAAATTTATTTTCTCTGTAAGATGTCTAGTCTCTGATATACTGTTATAGCAACACAAAATGGATATATTGGTCAGCTTTCCTATTGCTGTGATGCCAAACCTGACACTCATAGTTTAATGGAGGAAAGATTTACTTTGGCTCACAATTTCAGAAGTTTCAGTACCTCATCAGCTGGCTGTAAAGCAGCAACATCGTGGTGGAAAGGCACTGGTGGAAAGGAGCTGCTCATTTCGTGGTGGCAGGGAAGCAGACTGCAGAAGAGTACCATGGAGAGAAAGACCCTCCAAGACATGCCCCTAGTGACCCGCCTCATTCATCTGGGCCTTACTCCCTCACAGCATATTCAGTTGTGAACATCAGTGGATTAATCCAGTGATGAGTACAGGATTCCTTCATCCAATCATCTCTCCAGGAGTCTCTTCACCCAATCAAACTGACAATTAAGATTAACTGGCCCAGGACTAAGATAGAGCTGCTCTAATGCACAGGCTTGTAGTAAGGAAAAATGAAGTTAGCATGTCACATTTTTATTATTTTGCAAACGTTATTGTGTACATTTAAGGTAATACCACATCATGGTAGTATAAGGTACATATTGATCATAAAATGATTACTATGGTGAAACAGTTTAAGCTATTACATCACATAATTATCCATTAGGTCTCTGGACTTATCATGTTTTTTTTTTTCCTTAGGAGTTTGAATTTACACACAGCTTTCATGTCAATTTTGTGACTCATATTTGAAATTTATTGTTCCAGAGCCTAATACTTAATCTTTATTTAAAAAATTGAATTAAAAAAATGGTTCCCTAAAGAATGAGTAATTAAATTAATAATACATCAATATAGTACTAATTCTCAGGGATGCAGAGAATACTTTAGAAATTTTATCTCAGTGTTTTATTTTGGAAGAAGAGGTGGAAGATTATAGTCTTGCTCTCAATGTAATAATGAATTTTGAAAGTAAAGGGAAGGTTTAAGTTCTTCCCAGAAAGTATGTGCAGATAAATTTGGAGGCTTGTTATAGTCAGGGATCACAGGGAGAAAGATTACAATCAGGACACAGAATTTATAATATTATTTATGATGGTTATCCAGTGATGAACACAAGAAAATGCAGGAAATCTGCCCACAACAAAGTCTGTTCTGGGAAGGCCCAAAGGCCATCAGTGGAAGCTAGAAAGTCCATGCCAGCAGGGTGAAGGATCTGTGCTAGTAGGTTGAGGGTTCTACAGTGGAGCCAAGAAGCAATGTTCAAATAAGAACCAGGGCTCCCCGAAAAATACCACAGCCATCCTCAGCAATGACGAAGTCCCTCACTCCTCCAATGATGAGAACAGTCGAGTACATGCCAGGAAGCCAACGTGACAACTTCTCCTGGAGTTGGAACAGCAACCATCTTCCCCTCCAGAGCCAGGAAGTGATGCTCAACATAAGGACCAGAGCTCCCCAAAGTGAACTGCAGCCACTCTCAGCGACAAGGTTCTGAGCTCCTCCGATGATAATGGCCAAAGTCACACTGGGGAGCCGGCCTGACAAGCTCCTCCAGGAGAACCAACGGCTCCAAACAGCAGCACCCAGGAGAACCCACAACACCTCCGCTCTTCCTCTCCACGTCTCTCTTTATGCTGGCAACCGTCCTCAGATGGGTTGTCTAAATGCAGTACCATGCCGATTTAATTCAGCTGGTGCCAAGTTGACCACCAGTTCTTAATCCATAACAAGCCTACATCTTATTATTAAGAGCTTCAAGGTCTTCAGAAATTATAGTGTCAGTTTGTGAACAGGGGAACAAAAGCCCTGAAGATTCCTGTGCCTTTTGGTTCAAGATTGCAAAGGAGATTATTGATATGACTGCATCTGGGGCTTCAGTCTTATGGCCCTCAGCTCTCTCTGTGCCATGCTTCAGCCTCATTATGACACTGAGTAGATCTCTACCAAGTTTATGTAGACTACTTGCTCTGTTGTTTTTAAATTCACATACTAATTGTATATATAAAGAGCTCAGTGTGATATTTTCATGCATGCATGCAGAGAACATTGATCATATTTAACCACCCTTTTCCCACCTGCTCACCCATTTGTATCCTTCTCAGTTCTCAGTAATCACTATTCTTTCAAGTCATCTCCTTGTAGTTTCCACATGTGGGAGAAAACAGTCTTGTCTTTCTGTGTCGTATTTCACTTAATATCCTCCAGTTCCATCCATTTTGCTGTGAATGACAGGTTTCATTCTTCTTTATGCCTGAATAATACTCCATTCTGTATTTACATCATTTTCTTTATTCATTCATCTCTTGATGGCCACCTTTGCTGATTCTTTGTTTTAGCTATTGTGACTAGTGCTTCAGTAAACATGGATGTGCAGGTATCTCTTTAGTATACTGATTTCATTTCTTTTGGATATATACCCAGGAATGTTCCAGTTAGAACATATGGTGATTCTATCTTTAGTTTTTTGAGGACTCTTCATATTGTTCTCCATAGTGCTGCACAAATTTACATTTCCATCTACAGTGTGTAAGTGTTCCTTTTTAAATTTAGTGATTGATTAATATCATAGTATTTGAGCTATATACCAAGCTTCTTTAAGCCTCTTTGTATTTTTGAGTGAAGGGAGCAAAAACAGCAAAATAAAATGTTATAAAATGTTCAGAAAAACTTCTCATACCAAACAGAACAAAGTACCATCAGTCTGTTATAACCTATTGCTCTGACTTATTAAGATTAAAAACTCTGGAGAAAATATAAAGCAATTATTTTGGAACTTCGAAAAATAAACAGAAATGGTAAGATTCAGGAAATTAGTTAAATTTGAAGTAGTAACTTGCATAAGGATGAGTTTCTCATTTCCCCCCTGAATCTCTGGTTTACCTTGCCATTTTTTTTCTGGTTCTTCTGGTAAGAAAACAGAGCTCGCTCTCTCTCTCTCTCTCTCTCTCTCTCTCTCTCTCTCAGAGATTCACATTTTTTTTCTTTGCAGAGATAGAGATTGAACCTGGGGTTTCACATAGGTAAGCACTCTACCACTGGGCTACACAACCAACCTATGTTTTTTTCCTCTTTCTTTTTTATCACTGCTCTGTCTCTTGTCAAGGTGATTCAGACAATGAAAACTCTGAGGGTAACCCCATCTTCTTGGCTAGAGGAATAGGAACAGTAGTTTTCATGAGCTGGAATTTGGGAGAATTCTAGAAAAGAGAGTTAGAGAAGGTCATCCCTTTGCCTGTGCATGAACTGCATAAAATCCGAACTCACTTGGGAGCTGTGTACATGTGGGGAGAATATAAATAAGCTAAGCAGAATGCCTGAGAACTGCACTGCCAGCAAAAGACAACTGCCTAAGAGCTCTGACAATTTAAAATGCCACTAAGTCCCAGAATTAACTTTGAGTGACAGTTATGGGGACAGAACTATAGTAACAAAACATTTTCCAAAACTAAGTGACGTGGAAAACACTGCCCACAGAACAGGTATCAGAAATTGTCATCTGACAAAGCTGTGTTAATTGCCTGCTAAAATAGCACAAAACAAAAATTTTCCTCCAGAGAACTTTAACAGAACCAAGGAGTGTCAGTGTCATACTCAGTGTGGTCTGGATGTAATTCAGAACTGTGCAAAAATACAAACAATCAGGAAAATGTAACCAGACCTCAAGGAGAAAGACAATGAATGAATTACAACCTCAAGATGACTAAGATGTGGGAATTATCCAAGAAATTTAACTATATTCCCTGTGGTAAAGTCAAATATGCTTGAAATTCATGGAAAGGTAGTTCTCACCTGAGAAATGGAAACTTACAAAGAATAAAATGAGTTTAGAAGTGTAAAATGTAATACATTATGCAAAATTTAAAAATGCAATAGATAGGCATAGTAGAATACATATTGTTATATGGGTTAGGGACAAGTAGTGTTTTCCAGGTACTTATTTGTCCTAATGAATAAACTGATCAGGATGATTGGTGGGTGTGAAAGACTACCATTTATTTGAGGGTAGAAATGAGAAAAAGGAAAAAGGAGAAGAAGTGCAAAAGAAGTGTTCAGGGAAAACAGTGCTTTGAAAGAAAAAGAGAAGATATGTCCTGCAAGCAAGATGGACCCCTGCATGAATAAGAGAAGTGACCCCGCGGTCATTTGTTTCTGCCATGTTTTGTGTCTTCCTTGCTATTCATCTGGTTGATCCCACTCAATCTTGTGCTAGAAGACTGATACCAGGCACCACATTCAGCATGTTCTTGTCTCAGAAGATTGATATCCTGTGCAGGGCTTGACTTGATCCAGTGTCAGGCTCAGGTGCTGCTGTTCCAAGACCATGGTTAACAAGGCTCTTCAATTGGTAGGGTGTGCCCAATTGCTCCAGCCGTGTCGCCACACCCTAGCCTCCTACTATGATATGATTGAGCTAAAAGTCTGTGAATTCGAAGACAGATCAATAGAAACGATCCAATCTGAATAGTGAGGAAAAATAAAAACAAAGCAAAATCTATTCTTTAGAGACTTACAGGGGAATATCAAAAGATCTAATATGCATATATTGAAATCGTAGAAAATGAGGATAGATGAGTGTAGACAAACCTTTGAGGAAATACTGGCAATAAAGTTCCCAGATTTTATGAAAGCCATATGTTTACAGACTCAAGAAGCTCAGTGAACCCTAAACAAGAAGAATAAAGTGGAAACTATACCCAGACACATTACAGTAAAATTTATGAAAAAGGTAAAACATTTTAAAAGCAGCTGATGCATTATGTTTGGGGAACTACTGAACTGATTACAGATTTTTTTATGAGAAGTTGTGGAGACAAAAAGACAGTAAGCAACTTTAAAATGTTGCAAGAACATCTGGGACTGTTGACCCAGAATTCTATAGACAATAAAAATATCTATCAGAAATAATGTGCAAAGTAAAAACATTCTCAAATGGAAGGAAACTAAAAGTATTAATTGCTTTTTTTTTTAACTAAAAAAAAGTCCCTAAAGGAACTTTTTTAGACTGAAGTATAATGATACCAATGGAAAGCATAGAAATTCATGAAGGAGGGGATCACAATATAAATTATAAATATTTAGTAAATAGAAAAGGCTATTTTTGTCTTAAATTCTTTATAATAGTATAACTATGGATAATTGAAAATATAATGTTATCTGATGAGTTTTTTGGTATGTATTATATTGAAAATCATAGCATAAGGAAAGAAGATAAAGGAGCTTATAAGGTTGAAAGATTTCCAAATTTTATTTAGTGGTAAGATATCAACTCTAATCAGAAATGTGAAAGTAAGAGTGTGTATATTTAATCCCAGGAGAAAACCCAAAAAATAAAATTAATGAAAAGATGTATAGCCAAAATCCACTATGTAAACTATGTTGTACAAAGATATTCAAATAATCCAAAAGAAAATAGGAAATGTGGAACACAGAAATAAGGAAAAAAGACAAGTAGTAAAATGGTAAGCTTAAATCTAATCATATCAATCATTATATAAAGTGTAAGTCATCTAAATAAGAGACAAAGATTTTCATTAGAATGAAGAAGTATGACCCAAACACCAGGCATTCATATTTTACAAATATGCACAATTCCTTAAAGAAAAAAATGACTAAGAAGAATACGAAAGAAGCACATTCTCTAACTGAAGAAAGTAACAATTGTGGACTGAAACATAACATGGTTGAAATTTCTTGAGGTAGGTACATTTCTGTCTATGTTTTTGAAGCACTTTAGCTCCTAGGATGCTTCTGATTCCTGTTTAGACTTTTCCAAGGATCTTGACCCAAGTAAGAGAAGAGGCAGTGGTGGAATGGATAGGAGTAGTTTTGTACTGCTGCAAATCAAATCAAGTTAGAACTAATATTACTTGGTATATGTAGTTGATTCATGTACTGTGAAAAATTCTATGTTTATGAACGCACATTCAAGTATTCTCTCATAATGTTTTCCATGAGGGTTCCTCTTGAGTCATTTACATTTCTCCATTCATATAATTTTTATTTTTTATTTATTTATTTATTTATTTTTGCGGCACCGGGGATTGAACTCATGACCTTGCTCTTGCCAGGCAGGCACTTAGGCCGCTGAGCTACATCCCCGGCCCTTATGTTTTTCAGTTGGAACATGCGTATCTGTTTATTTGAGCATGTGTCACAGCCTCACTTCAGGCTGCTAACCTAGATTTCAGGTGCTGGACCACAGCTTGATTGCATCCTGGGTGGTGATACAGTCTATCCTTGCTTTTCTGTTTAGGAATTGATCACTAAAACCTCAAAATTCATTCTTGCCCCTCACATAAACACATGCTAATGGAACGTTTCATTCCTGCCTGATGTTAGAATAAAGGAAGGGCTAAAATGAAATACTTCATTTTCAGGATATTTCTTTCAGGGAATTTATTAGTTAAGCCATTATGGAGGAATACAGATTTTCTCCAGCAAGTTCCATTATGGTCCACCAGGTAAATAAAACACACTTCAAAGCAATACTTATATATAGGCTGGAGGTTAACTTGTTTTGGAAATCCACTACTTAGTGGACATAATGCAACTCTACCTCATTCTAGGTATAAAATCTACAAGGACTGTAGCAAGGAACTTGAAAGATCATCTTTTTAATAAAGAAGCTTATGGTAGAGAGAGAAGACTCTCAGATGGGAGAAGTGCAGAATGTCCATTTCATGTGTCGGTGATAGGGAGAAAACAGGCACTTTGACTGAGGGGCGACTCCATAGACTGATCAGCTCAGACTGTGCCAGTGGGATATGCCTTGTGGTTGTGTCTGATTTTCATGGCCTTGTCTCTTCCTCTGACTTCCTGCCTATGGCTTTCTAAAGCACTAGGTTTTGTTGTTGATTCTCTTGTTAATAAGCAGCAACTGGGCAATGGACTCACTGCTGAGCAATGGACAGTGAGGGGTTTGTAAGTCAGAAACTGTCTTATATTATTTGAATTCAGAAAAAAATAAAATCATTGCTATGACTACTTAACATCTTCCTGGTGGATGGAAGGTACTGAATGCTTTATTATCTTAACTTTCCATTCCTGTCTTTCCTAAAATGAAGGTTATTAAATTGTAGTCCAGGCATTCTTTGACTTCTACCACATACTGAGGTTTTTGCTAGTTTTTACAACTATGAAAGTATTGTTTTCATTCCAAATTCAATGAGGCAGAAACAGCTTTAAACAGGTTCCTAGCTCCCTACATGACTAAAGACTTTTCTAAACATAAAACCTAATGAATTCAGTTCACAGACTAAAAGCTCAGAGTGGATGGTTTCCAAGGACTTCCTCGTTGTATGAGACTTGGCTTTCCTCCAATCAGTTGGAGTCAGGGCAAAATGTTCACTACACACACTTAATGGATCAGGAAATTAATACAATGAAAAAATACCTATTGCTACCCAATCTCTAAGAGTGGTTCGTTTTTAACTAAGCACAGAAAATAGTCTGTTATTTTATAACACTTTTATTGCTCAAACAACATACGTTTATAGCAGAAAAAATAGAAAAGTACAGATAACCAAAAAGAAGAAATTAAAAGTCAACTTCAATGTAAGATAACTGTGATTAACATTTTGGTATATATCCGTCAAACTTGTTTCTATTCATGTTTACATATATAATTTAGATTGGTTAATACTGTTCATATTTTATAATATGATTCTCAGCCTTAATAATAATACACTGATTAAAATTTTTCTCTGTCAAATATAATTTTACAATTTTTAAATGTGTATGTAGTTATGATAATTTATATATTCCTATTCATTTAATTGGATCCATTATTGGTAGACATTTATAATACGTATTTCCAGTTGGAGATATTTATGAGTTGTATTGCAGCAAACACTGAAACTAATTTTTATGCATATGAATAGCTATTTTCCTAGTAAAAATTGCTGAAGTTTATCTTGTCAAAGAGTCTGCATATTTCATGTATTTTGATATATATTACCAAATTATCTTTTAGGAAAGTTGTACCAATTTATACTCATAAAAACATACCATTGTATAAGAATACTCATTCACACTCTTGGCAGCTTTAGGTATTGCTACTTTAAAAACGCTTGCCAATTCTAATAGGTAAATTGAATGTTTTTGGTTACTGATGAGTTTAAGCAATAATTTTTATGATTATTTGACAATTTAACTTACTTTTTGGCAAACTATAAGTGCTTCTGCTACAAAGACTTTTTCACCTTTTCTCTGCACAGTAGTTCCCAGAGTATTTTCACTCCTTATAGGCAGTACCTGCGTCTCAAGGGAAGGGCTGCCCTCACGATGCCATAAACCACTTTCCCTGTCCTCTGGGGCATTCCTTAAATAATGGCCAGGGGAGCTCGGGCCCTCGTGCCCTGAGATGGATAGCTCAGAGGTGTGACTTACTGTTCTTGGAGCTCCCCTGTGGGACTAAGCCAAAGCCATCCTTTGTGGGACTTGATTTGATATCACACTGTAGCTTGGCCTCCTTTCCTCACAGCTCCCTTTCTCCTGACAACACTTACTAATAAATCACTTTCTCACAAATTCTCATGTTGGACCTGCTTCTGGGGAACAAACCTTTAGGCCCATATATCAATAGATAGAACTTCTATGTTAGGAGTTTCCTTCATACTGTGAACTCTAATGATTAATAATATCTGCAGTAATTAGTATTTTGAGATTGTATTATGAACCTACTACTATAATAAGCACTTCTTCATGCAATATGTCATTTAATCCACGATTGTATAGTGCATTTTTGTATCTCTGACAGGGAAATTTAACTTAATTCATATTCCATAGATTCTCAGTGGTCAAAATACACTATAGTTCAAACCCAGGGCTACAGAGCACAGAGCCCAACCTCTGTAATCATGATGCATTCAGAAAGGCTGAAAGATTCCTGTGGTAGTTCAGAAACCATTCTGAGGTGCAGACCTCTCAGGTCTCCTAGGCATTCTTGGGCACAGTGTAGGGAGCATGTAAGGCAGTATGTGTGTCCCAGTATTCTGTTTGATAATTCTCCTATCTACACACATTACCTTGAAAGATTACCCTTGTTTTCATATCAATGCAGTTTGTAGGATAAAAAAATATAATACTTTCTGTTGGACCGAGTATCAGGGTAGAGACATATCTGATTTGTATAGAATATGGGTCACTCAAAGTAGAAGGGATGTATTTTGGCTGATGGTTACAATCCATGATTGACTGACTCATAGGTAGAAAGGGTATGTTGGAAAGGTCTGGTAGTGAAAAGCTGCTCATGTCATGGCAGCCAAGAAGCAGCAAGAAAAGGGAGGAGCTGGAGAGGGAGAGTACCTTCCCCCAGAGGGGAAGTCATGCACCCAGTGACCAGCCTCTAATCAGGCCCCCACATCCTAAAAGCACTTTCAGCTGTAGCACTCTTGACCAAATCACTTTCCTTCCAAAAGATCTGCCTCTGAGAACATGAGAATTTGGGAGGACATTCTAGATCTAAACCACAGCAGTAGCACAAGTCTTTCCCTATGGTGTAGATTCCTTTTTAACTTTAGCAACGTGATGCCTTCATTGCAACTTTAGCCTACTGATCCAGACTCCAAAAACAAAAAACAAAAACTGTGCTGATATTTAAAAAATTTCTGCACATTCCATTTATTTTCTTGGTAGCTAATACAGGTTCTTTATTTGGCAACCTATCCTTGTAAAATGCCAGTCTTAGGAGATAACAAAAACAGGATGCACAATTCAATTTAAATTTCAGATAAACAATAATATTTTGGTATAAGAATATGCCATGTTTCTTTCTGTGAAATATTTGGTATATACCTATGCCAAAATTTTTTCATTTTTTGAAAATTCAAATTTGGCTGAATGTTCTATATTTTATTTGACAACACAGTTTGCTTAGATATCCATCCCAACAACTCCAGTAATGATACTTGGTGTGATACAGTCTGCTGTTGTGTTCTCACCACTATGCTCACATGCTAAACAATGTATCCTTGAACAAAACAAGTAGTTTGGTCATTACAAAGTCACCCACTCTCATGAGTCCTATAACTTCTAAGTCTGCATCTGGAAACTAGTCTTAGATTAGCTGCCTCAGTGATTGTTCTATAACAAAAATCAAATATGCTACTCCTTAAAACTCTCCAGTGCATTTCTATGAAAATCTAGAATTTATATAGCTATTAATCCTCTGACCTGGCCCATACTAACCTCATGGGCCCCTTCTGTGTCCTGCTTCACATGGCTCACTTGATCCAGCTTCAAAAACTTGTGATTGCTCCTTGAGAACACCCATTTGCATCTGCTGTTCTGCCTGAAATGCTTTTTCATCAGTTCTTTGTATATCTTGTTCCTTTATTTCCTATGGTCACTGTTCAGTGTCTCTCATTAGCAATCCTTTCCGGAACCACTCAACCTAAGAGAGCTGTCATCTCTCTTCCTTTATCACTTTCTAGCATATTTTAATTTAATTTAATTTTATTTTATTTATAACACCTCTCATCACTCAAAAATGATCTTGTTTCTTGTTTATTCATGTACTTGTTTAGTTACTGTGTCATCTTCCTACTAAAGAAAGTAACTTTCTTGAGCCATTTGATAGTATTGGCTTTTCAACAAATCTCCAGCACACAGAGCAGAACATCTCTAGAGTACTCTAGAGAACTCCATAGACAGGCGAAATAATCCTGTTAAGTAAAGATGATATTTCCCTGAAAGCAGGTTTCTTAAGTAGGCCTCTCCAAATGCAGACCCTGTGGTGAGGATTTGTGGTAGTAGTGATCCTGTTTGGTGATGCTGTGGGGATTCTTTTGGAAGTACTTCTAAGAAAAATAAGAGAGAGCTAAAGGAAGAAACCAACAAAGGGAAGGAGCCACTCTAGGTTAAATCCCAAGCCTGATCTGCCAGAAGATGAGAAAACCCTTGGGAGCTGGGCCTTCATCCTCCTTCAGCCATTGGCTGAGTTGCAACCTGGAAAGATGTTAGCTCCTGGGACTTTAGGGTCCCAGCACAAAATGAAACAGTTCCAGGAACCAACAGGTGGTTCTGTGATGAAGGCTTCCTGAAGATAGGAGCCACTAGGGGTAGACAGTACAGAAGCTGAGGGATGGATCCACAGGAATGGGCATTTGAGGAGGTCTGGGTGATTTCCACAGCATCTGCTGCAGCAGGACTGCAACAGGAGTCTAGCAGCCTGGCCACAGTGTATTGACAGGAGAGTTTGGTTGCCTTCATTGCTAAAATGTACCTAACAGTCAGCAGCAGCCTGGGGGATAAAGCTCTTGGCAAGTTAAGCAGTGATAATGGGAGACTGAACTATACCAAGGGGCAGAGAAAAACCAAAGAAGCCATTGTTCAATTGTAAGACAGTATGAGCTGCTCTCTGGAGGCACAAAAGCAGAAGTGACTTCTGTCCTCTGGGGCCTAGTGTCTCCAAACAGGCAGTTGTCAGTATAGGTTGAAGAGGCTGAGTATTGACAGAGTGTCTAGTAAGCGAACTTTTAAGAAAGGAGCAGAGAGCAGTGCCCTCAAAGTTCTGGAAATGATTATTGAGGAAATTCAGAATATCTCTTAGATTATAATGGAAAAGCCATGGTCAAAGTCCAGAGGAAATATCTGCATACTCCAAGGCAATTGTCTTACAGCTTTAATGTGGGTCTAATCTTAAAAGAAAAATCTCCATGGGATGCATATATTACCAGTCAAAATTGTCTATCTATCTGTCTATCTCTCTATCATCTATCTTCTCTTTTAATGCATCATAGTATTTCATTTTATGAATATGCTACAGTTAACTTCTCCCTTTTCCTGTTGAAGTATAGTTAGGTTGTTACCAGTTATTTTGTTGACCCAAATAACTTTGTAATGAACAGATACTCATCCTGGTCTCCTCATGCCTATGTAGAATTTCTAGATGATATAGCCTTAAAAAAATGGGTGGCAAGTTTATAGGCTTACTTGTGTTTAATTTTATGAGGCATTGCAAAATTGCTTGTTCAAATATACACACCCATTTGGATAGGTAAGGCTCCTGACCTTATGGAATTTACACTCTTAGAAATGTGTCCAGAGAAGGATGAGAGACTTGTAAGTCCTACTTCTGCATGTCTTTGATGATGCTGGTGTTGCCAGATTGATTGCTTTAAGTATCTCTATATTGTTTTAATTCATTTTTCTCTAATTTTGAATAATGTTTAAGGTCTTATATAAATCAATGAATTGTATTAATTTTAAAACAAAATTCCAGTTGTAAAACATGTATATTTTGAGATGATTATAAATGATTCAGATTCATAGGTCCAACTGTAGAGAGTGGAAATATATTCTATAATAGGCATTATAAAATAGTTTAATTAGTATTAACCAAGAATGATTTTTGTGGACAGTTGGCATCATGAAATAGTAATAACTGATAAAAATAAACAACAGAGGTTTCCAATTAAAGACATAATTTAGGAAATTGATGTCTGAAGACAATGACCTACATTATAGTTCCTTTTGGATTGAGTGACTTTTTGGGGGGGGTCAACAAAGTCATTCTACTCAATTATATAAATATCATTGCAAATGATTTCTGCCTTGAAAATGTTTATATTATTTGTAACTAAGGTAGCTTTGGTGAGTACTTGCACACTTGTATAGTACACTGTGTTCATTGTGGAGGTGTTATTAGGTGCACCTTAATAGAGAATAGAGAAGTGTTTCAAGATGTAATCTCTCAAACTCAGCCTAGAAAGGATTTCCTTATTAAATCCTGGATAGAATCTCATCCAAAATCACTTAACTAGCATACAAAGAATCTTCAGTTTAATATACTTCAAACAAATGGGCTAATAAACTAATGACACTTGGTGCATAGCCTAGAATGCTATTTGTGTCTTATCAAATGCAATTTTTT
>RJWT010036866.1:0-13174 GCA_004365215.1 Cuniculus paca | reverse complement strand
GAGAAAAGGAGAGTTCCTTCTGAACACTTTGAAAGGGAAAGGAATAATGTTCCCAGATATTTCCAGTAAAACACTTCTCATGTCTCACTAACCAGAAGCATATTGCAAGTCAATTGTTTATTTTGTTTTTGGTTTTTTGTTTTCTGAGCAGGATATATTTATTGAGAGAGAGCAAGCTTCCATCTGAGAGAGAGAGAGACAGAAGGGGTCCCAAGTGGGTTGCCAAAGATTCTGGCTTTTCTAGGGATTTTTATAGGGTAAAGCCATGAGGTTAGGTGGGTCCAAGATGGGAAAAACCTGGGAACTCACAAGGCAAATGGGTAGAAGGTGGGACAGAACTACGGTCAACCAATAAGGTTAATTGTTCAGGTAAAATTGACCAAATCAGAGACAAATGGGGAAGCAAGTCACATAGCAAGCAAGCATTCTTAAGGATCAGTGACTCTTCTTATAGGAGATTGGGATGGTCAAGATAATCCATACCTATTTAGAATGTTAATCCCTGCTGTTTCTACTTAGGGTGTGGTTGTATTTGTTCTTGCCTTATCTTGGGATCTGGCTTATAGCGGGAGGTGTCTGTCTGCTTCAAGGTCACAAGACATCTGGTCCTCTGTGTTCACTTTTTGGAGGGCCTGGCCCTATCTGACTGCCTATAATATTTCTAACTAACTCATCTGCATGTAACATTCCCCCCTCTGAAGAAGTATCCCGAACTGCCATGAGGGAGAAATGGGCGATTACCAATCTGGCTTCTTCAGGCTGAAAGGGGTCATAGTTGTTGATTGGCAGTCATAGATATTCTACAGAGGGTCTATCTAAAGGCCCTCAGTAGACACCAGACAGCTTCATCCTGGATGGGCGTACAGTTCTAAGTCTTAGAAAGGAATTGCATCTTCCTTTAAGTGTTGAAGTGAATAGTAACAGGGCTAATAGTAACATTACTTATCTGAAGACTTGGTTTTTTTCTTGAACAGGAATCTTAAGTCTTCTGTGGGTTCACAGGAGTAGGTAGATGGTTGTTCCTCTTCAGCTACTGTCTCTGGTTTCCAGGGCTTGAGTCTGGTGTGATGTATCCAAGAGTCCAGGCCTATTGTCTCGATGGCAGAAGGAGTCAAAAAGATCACAGTGTATGGTCCTTCCCAAGTTGGTCCTAGGGAAGGAGAGGATGAGGGAAGGGATTTTACCAGTACTAAATCTCCAGGATGGAATATAGGATTTCCCTCTTCTTTAGGCTGAGATTCTGTAAGCTCTTGAAGAGTTTGCTGGAATTTAGCTAATGAGGTGACGTCTATTAGTATAGCATCTGTCTCTTTATCGAGAAGAAAATTATTAGTAAGAAAAAGGCATCCATAAAGCATTTCAAATGGACTGAGGCCTAGAATTTGAGGTGTATTTCTTATTTTGATAAGAGCTAAAGGCAATAGGTGAGGTCATTAAAGGTGGGTTTCCTGAGCCATTTTACAAAGATGTCTTTTTAGGGTCTCATTTACCTTTTCTACCTTTCCTGATGACTGGGGCCTCTAGGTGCAGTGGAGATGATAGAGAATACCCAGTGCTTGAGAGATATTTTGTGTGACTGTTGCTTTAAAAGAAGATCCACTGTCAATTTGTAAGCTCTTAGGAAATCCAAACCGGGGGATGATTTCTGAGATCAAAATTTTTACCACCTCTTGTGCTCTTTCTATTCTACAAGGGAAGGCTTCAACCCAGTTTGTAAAGGTATCTACCCAGACCAATAAGTACTGAAGTCCCTTACTTTTTGGCATATGAGTAAAATCAAGTTGCCAGTCTTCCCCTGAGTATTTACCTTGTCTTTGTATACTTGGAGGAACTATAGTTCAGTTAAGAGGGTTGTTTTTTTGACAAAGCTTATATGTTTTAATTATTTATTGTATTGTCTGGGAAAGCCCTTTTCCTGTAAATAACTTTGAAGCCATCTGTTGAGTTTTGTTCCTCCCCAAATGGAAGGTTTGATGTAAAGTCTTAATAATCTTCCATTGACTAGCACCAGGATGGAACAATTTACCATTATCTGATTGTAACTATCCTGATGGCAGGAACTGGCATCCATGGGAGAGAGCCCTTTCAATTTCTGATTGAGAATATTTGGGTTGAGAATGGTTAACGGATCCTTCCCAGATCAGGGGAGCCTGAAGAGGGGGTCCTCGGGCAGCCTTTTTAGCTGCAGCATCAGCCAGTTGATTACCTTGAGATATTTCATCAATTCTCTTTTGGTGTCCTTTACAGTGAATTACCGCCAATTTGGAGGGCATATAGATGGACAATGAAAGATCATCTATCTCCTTATGATACTTTATGGGAGATCCATTGGCAGTTAGATAATTTCTTTCTTTCCATATGTGCAAGCCAATTGTTGGACTGACCTTGAATAAAGAGGAAGGGCCTCTCTTGGACCAATCAGGCCCATGCCAGATCCAAGAATAGTAAAATGAACTTCTCCTGAGGTATATGGGTTATTTGGGAAGGGCTAGATAACCAAACCAAATCTGGCTTCTACCCTACAGGAAGCAGGTGAAATTCATGGCTATACAAGCACCCAACAGTGCCCAACTAGCCCAAAATTAAGTAGGCCATCTTCCTTTCTAATGTGCAGTTTTAACACAAACATACATAGGTCAATTTTTCAAATTCCACTTTGAATTCCTCATCCTATATATAGGAAGCAGTAGGTACACTCACCAAGAGAGACTGGATGGGGAAATTGCTCATGTGGTCTTACAAGTTCTCTGTGGGGTTTTGCTTGTAAACCCCTAATGTGGCATGGTAAAATCCTCATTTGGAAAAGGATATTTGCAAGCTCCTGGTTCTGATACTCTAGGGTGCAGAAGAATCTTGAGGTAGGAAATTGGCTTTGATTAAAATGTTAATCTCTTGAGTTCTAGTCCTAGAGATTCTAATTTATATCTGCAAAAGACTCAGGAATCTGTACTAAAGAAAACTGGAATGAGATTTGGCCATGAGTCTTTTCTGGATTACACTGAGAAGAAATGGCTATGGGCCTCATGTTGTCTCAGGAGGGCTCCCTACAAACAAACCCAGAGAGAAAGACTTCTGTGACAACAATCAACTAGAGTCTCTACAAAAATCAGTTGGGAAATGAGATGTGGGAACAGGACAGAAAAGAAGCCAAGTTAGGGTGTAAAATCAGCAAAGTTATAAGATTTGTTCAATCCCACAGAATATCTCTGAAAATAGAAGCAGAGAGTTGTCCCAGGCAGTGATGAAGGGAGTTGGGGTATTATATCCCACTTCACCCTGTAACCCTGAGTTGTTAGATGATGGCTGAATCCAGGGTGCTGAAGTTGGGTGTAGAAAGTCTATATCAGTATTACCAAAAATGGTATATGTGTTAGAGAGGTTATAGGAAAATACCTATACTGCCTGCTGTACATTTTATATACATATTCAAGTACACTTAAAGAGTATGATTTTATGATATGTGATTTATATCTCAGTTGTGTGTTATTAAAACATCTTCAAACTATGGATCCAAGTTGGTACATATTGATGAACTCTAACTCTATACCCTGAGTTCCACAGTAAGCCATGAACTCACGTAACATTCAAAGGTTGCAGACAGGTATATTGAATACTGACCAAGCTCAGGAGATAAGTTGGTGCTCATCACTGACCTCTGCTTCTCATTCTAGGTCCCACACAGAGTGGGAATAAAACATTTAGATATAAAACATTCACATACCACCACATAGATTTTTCTAAATATGGGTTCAGACATTCATCTGTGTCTAAAGAACTAAAGCATATGGATAATGTTAAAATTCCCTTTCATATACAAATTCCATTACCTTCTTCCCAGGAAAAGTATTATTATGAATTCGATGGGTACCATTCTAGCCCATTACTTTATATTTATATACAGTCTTAAAAAACTATCTTTTGAGGTTCAAGTAACTTTTGCTTTTTGTTTTCTCTATTGAGTTATAAGATCTTGGGGCACAGGAAAGCTTATGACCTTCCAGAAACCATCCTAAGCACTTTGTATACATTGTATCCTTTAATATTCATAATGGCCCTATTTTCATGTCTCCACCTTTATTTCACATTTATAAATGAGGAAGCTTAGTCTCAGGCAGACCCAAGGTCACATAGCTAGTCAGTGATTAAAGACTTAGCTCATTCTCACTCTTATGTCTTGCCTTACCTCTCCTTGTTCTTTCTGTCCATTCCATCCATACTTCATGTAGTCTGAGGCCAGCATAAGGAGTGAAGGCTGGCAGAGACAGCACTGGTAAAAGGGATCAATAGCCATTCCTTCTTGCCATTGTCAGTTACACCTAGAAGCATTGTTCCTGTGTCCTTGTCTCTGTCGCATTGGAGGCAATGTTTATATTGTGTTAGAAACAAGACAGTCTAGTTAGGAACAGTGCCCACATGTCCATACATGTTAATGGCCTTTATTAGGAGCCATATTGATTAAAAAAGATAATCTTTACCTAGAATCTAGTTTTAAAAATATCCCCAACTGAGGGAATAACAAGTTGATGTAAATATAGGTAAGGAAGGGCTTCAATTATGCACTATTTTCTGACATCTATCTTGAATTTTGTTGGTTATGTTTGCTGAGTGATACTGCAACAGAAAATTCCCTCCAGCCAGTATACTTCAGTTTCTTAGTTGCCCAAGTAATAGTTCTTGTTCCAGTTCCAGTTGCTTCTATCTCTAAGAAACGGCTGATCACTGTGATGCATAGCTGGTCACTACAATGCACATTGTATAAACCAATCCCCAACTGACAAGCCATTGTGCTTCTGTACTTCCTGCTTGCTTATCTCATATAAGCTCCAGACCAGCAGAGATCAGGGCCTGATGCTCTATGAATGATCCCAATTGTCATTTCAGTGTTTCTGCTTGCTATTGCACTACAAGTGAACATCACTCAGTCAGTAGTCTCCTTAGGCCTAAGTGAGAGAAAATAATGCTATTGTAGAACTCTGAGGATGATAAGTCCCACCGAGGATACTTGAACTGTCAGTAAACTCCACTGTGTGCCCTTCTCCTCATCTCTTTCAGGTGCCTTCAATTCCATGGCTGTTCTGGGTCATACAAAACTCAAACAAAAACTATTGAATGATAAATGTTTGAAAAATTTTGTGTTTGAAGCCAACTACCAGGTTTTGGTTGAGGCTTTAAATTGAAGATTGTTGACATCACTGTGAATAAGGAGGCTCTTTTAAGATGGGCAAGCAGAAGCCAGTGGCTGCTGAGGAGCAGTAGGGCCCTGGTGTAATCCCAAGAATAAATTTCTGATTTGACATGGTTATACTCCACATCCTTTTCATTCTGCTCAAAACCAAAGATCATGTATAGAAAACGAAAGCCTAGGGCCTGCCCTCGGTCTGCAGTGCCTTGGTAACTCTTGTGTGCTTCCTTTTCTCTCTTGGGCCATAGACTCTGCAGTCAGATTCATTTAGGTTGAGAAATCAAGCTTTCATTTTCGGGGAGGAAACTGTGCCCTCTTGGAGCCAGGCTACTCTTAAGCATCTGTGTTCAACCCTGGCAGGCATCTGGGGCAGTAGGCTATGTATGGACATAGAAGTTATTAGGCCTGCAGCACAATTTGACTTCTCCCACTGCCTAGTCCTGCTTACTCGCACTCCTTTATTCAAGTGTTGGTCTCTGATAATATGATAATAGCACTCCCAACCTTATCTCAGCATCTGATTCAGAAAAACTCAACAAACATTAAAAAAGTTTTCCTGAACAGCTCTTTTGAAAAATGAGACACTATAGTAGCCATTGCTCATTTCTTGTTATCCGACTTGAAGACCTGTGATGCTATTCTCTTTTATCTGGATTTATACTACTTTGTTTTGTTTGAGTTTATTGTCTGTAAATGTAAGAACTACCATTTTGAAGAAAGCAAGAGACACTAGGGTAACCATTGTTAATCTCCTGTTATTATGTTTTGAAAACCTGTATAGCTTGCAGTGTTCTGCTTTGAAATGCTGTATTATGTTTGACTCTATTCTGTTTTCTTTTGCTTTTTTTCGTTCTGTTTTGTTTTCTTTTGTCCTATTTTCTTTAAAATAAAATAAAATAAAATAAAGTTTTCCTTGAAGTGAATGTACCTTCGGGTAAGTTCTGAAAGATTAATATAAGAATTAGATAAAAAAGGGAAGGGACTCAGTGTGTGACGGTTAATAGAAGTTCCATCCCAGTTTCATGTGGGGTTCCTACTGTTCTACAGTATTGGGGGCTGTTTCCTTATGAGTAAAAAATGTATTTCACTTCCTTTCTTAATAAAAATTGAAATGGTGTCATGAGGAGAATCAAGGGAGAGACATGTGGGTACCTCTGTGCCTGGATTCAGAATGTGAGAATATTTGTGGTATATGAGAACTCTCATCAAAGTGTGACCAGAGTGATAGGGGCTCTCAGTGATGGTGATGAAGCGGAGAGCAAAGACATTCTCTGAGGGTGGCAGTAGACCTCCTTCCTAGAGAACTTGTTCATTAAGTAGTGGCTCTGCAGCAGCTCTACAACATGAACTTCCTCTCTTAAAAATGAGCTTGACATTGCCATTGCTGATTGCACAATTTGACAATACTCAAAACCCCACCACAGTATAATAATCTTGCAATAGGTTTGCTGTACCAGATTCTTTCCATTATGGATGGGCAGAGATTTTCCCTGGCTGATGTGGGCCCTCTTGTTCAGATTTTGGTTTGATTTGATTGGCCATCATTTTTTTGCCAGCTTCTCTATACTTATCAAATTCATCATGGCAGCCTACAAAACATTATGTCAGTACCGGAAACTTCTTTTATGGTAAGACAAGTGTCATTGGTAGCCCTGTTCTCCACCCACCAATCCATTGACAACTTCGGTTTTGCTAGAACAGAGAAGCTGAAACAGGGTACAGACTTGTTGGGTTAAGCCATATAAAATGATGATATTTAACTACTTTTTAAATTAGTGCATGTTTGCAGTACTTAATGTTTATGTTTCTTGTACGGCATTGGTTCAGATACACTACACCCCACATAATTTGTTTTTTCATTTCCTTTCTCTCACCATCCTTCCACCTCTTGATCCCCTTCCTTCTGAGAAAGATCTATCTTCTTAGTTCCTATTACCTGACTTTTATTTTGGCCTTTGTTTATAATTTGGCTTTCTCATGTAATAGAAACCATGCAATATTTAAGCTTATGTGACTGATTTCTTTCTTTTTTTTAATTTTTTTTCTATTTTCAAAATAGTAAAACCCAACAAAACAAAACAGAATAAATCCAATCAAAACACAGCAAGTGAAATTTGTACAGAATGTCAAACAGGGTAATGGGAAAGCAACAATGGCTACTATAGTGTATCTTGTTATCTTCACAGTAGTTTTCCATTCCATCATTTATAGCAAAATCAGACCAAAACAAAACAGAATGAAACCAATCAATACAGAATACTTAGTAAAAAAAAATTAATAAGAATAAAACAAAACAGTGAAAACATTATTAGACTTTAAAAACAAGACAGAAAAAAAACTCCATATTTACCATATTGTATACTGTTTTCCTTCCTATACATGCTCAGACTGTCAACCTCATGCCTGTAAATTCAACCTAACAATACAATCCTTCAGGTGCTTCTTGTACCACAATTGCTATTAGCTCAGGTTGACCTCCAAACAAGCTGGTGGCTTATGGGGTGTGAGGGTTTGGTGATTTTCAGTCTCCATGCTGGTAGGCTTACAGAAGACACTGACTTTTTCTCTTCCTGGGTCCCACACGGTCTGTGCAGCTTATCGAAAGGCTGGCTAGTTGGATCCTTCGTCGCTCCTCCCGGTCCCAGCATGGCTGATTCTCGGGAGTTTCTGGCTTTTCCTTGCCTTCCTGGGTCCTGCATGATCTGCACGGCTTACCAGGAAGGCTGGCTAGGTGGATCCTTGATCGGCTCCTCCTGGTCCCAGCATGGCTGACTCTTAGGAGTTTCTGGCTTTCCCTTGTCTTCCCATGTTCTGCATGATCTGCCAACTGATTTATTTCTTACCATTGTGGTCTCAAGGTACATTCACTTTCTACAAATGACTTAAGTTTATCATCCTTTACAAATCCTCAAGGCCAGCCTGAATGGCATAGTGAGACCTTATCTCAAAAAGACAAGGGCTGGGGATTTAGCTCAGTGGCCTAAGCTGTAGGCGGCCATGATGAATTTTATAAGTATAGAGAAGTGCAAGGTCATGAGTTCGATCCCTGGTGTCACAAAAAAAAAAAAAAGAAAGAAAATGGAAGTTTCATATTATTCAATCCAATAGTTGGTGATTTTGATGAGCCTTTTCTACATTATAACCTCTCCTACTACATTTTGAGTCATGAGTAACCACTCTTAGGCAAAAGTGGTTATCTGGAAGTATAGATAGGGAGGATCATGCATAAGTACCTGAAAGAACAGACTGTTGTAGATATTTCTCATTTTTTACTGTATAGAACCCAAGCATACTTTCTACACTGTGGGAATTCCAAACTCATGATCAAGGACAGTCAAGCAGATGTTTCTGCCTAGGACATTGAAGCTGGAAAGAGAGAGACAGTCAGAAATGCTTCTTATGCTACTGTGGAGTAGAATGCAGTGGTGTGGGGATGAGTCTTGCAGCTGCTGAAAGAGAGATGTGCCAGCAGAAGCTGGGTGCTTACTGGCAAGCAGTAGAGTCCTGGTACAATCCTGAGAATAAATCCCTTATGTGAGCCTTGCATTCTTGCTCAAACCTATTTTTTCAGTTTTCCCAGTAAGTGAACCACTTTCAAACTCTCTTGGAATAAACCTTCTGGGTAAGCTGATGAGAGTAGGTTTTGTTGTTTGTAACTCAAAACAATAAATACACCACAGATTTTAATGGTTTTTATATAAGGGTATTTATTATTTTCTTGACAGTAAGATAATTTGCCTATAACTTAAAACATTAATAAATATACTACAGCTGGACATGATGGTGCACACCTGTAATCCCAGCACTCGGGAAGTTGAGGTAAGAGGATCGCCATGAGTTTGAGGTCAGCCTGGACTACATAAGCAAGTTCAAGGCCACCCTGCACTACATAGTGAGACCTTGTTTCAAAAAAAAAAAAAGTGAATACACCACAGATTTACAACCCAGGCCAGTAGTGAAATGTAAGGTAGAAAAGAGGCAGGTGTATCATTTGATTCATTTTGTTCAGTTATATGCTTTTCATATTAAAAAACTTTATTGCATTTTTTTGAAAAACCCACTTCACCTAGTCCTTCAAATGTATACTACACAGTTATGTATGGTACACTTAATTTTTAAAATATTTCTATTAGTTTAATTCCTTCACATTTCTAATCTCACATAATTTGTGGATTTCACATCTCACAGTATTTGTGAGTTTCCCTTTTTAAAAAGTATTTGCCAAGAAATCACCAACAGAGTGAAAAGACAACTCACGGAGTAGGAAAAATCTTTAGCTAGTTGTTCCTCAGACAAAGGACTAACAACTAGAACATATAGAGAACTGAAAAAAATCAGACCCACCAAATTTAAAGACCCAATCAAAACATGGGCATCTGAGATAAACATGCACTTCTCAGAAGAAATGCAAATGGCAAACAAATATATTTTAAAAATGTTCAACATCACAAGTCATTCAAGAGATGCAAATTAAAACAGCACTGAGATCCCATATCTCTCTCCAGAAAGAATCAAGAAAACAAATAACAAGTGCTGGCAGGGCTGCTGGGAAAAAGGAACTCTTCTCCACTGTTGGTAGGAATGTAGACTGGTGCAACCGTTGTGGAAGTCAGTGTAGAGATTCCTCAAAAAGACTAGCACTAGAGGTCTCATTTGACCCAGCTATTTCCCTTCTTGGCATCTTCCTAAAAGAATTAAAACCATCATACCACAATAATATATACTTATCCATGTTTATGCAGCACAGTTTGTAAAACAACCTAGATGCCCATCAACTGACAAATGGATAAAAAAGATGTGAGGTTTTTTTTAAAACAATGGAATATTACTCTGCTGTAAAGGATGATAGACCTCAGACATTTGGAGCTAAATGGATAGACTTTGAGACCATATTATTAAGTGAAATAAATTGAAGACTTATGTTCACATTGTCTCTCTGGTATGAGAAAATGAAAGTGTAAATAAGAACCAAAATCTATAATAGATATTGTGAAATAGGAAGAAATTGTTCAAAAGTAAAGAGGAACTGGGGGGGGGGAGTAAAAAAAAAAAGAAAATAAGAATAAAATGGAAATAAATCTTTGTAAATAAGGAGAGGAAGAGAGGTTGGAGGGGGAAAAAGAGGAATTAAGATGTATCATGTACAGGTACAAATTCTCCATGATGACTATGATCATTATGTATATCTAAATGGTACCAATAAACTTAAAAATTTTTAAAAATTGCCAGAGGGTAATATATTTCTTATTGTCTTCAAAAGAATGATTTAATTTATTAATTATATTCTTTTTTATACTTAATTTCTTTTTTGCATTTATTATATTTGTTTCTTTTCTAACATTAAAATTTTTAATTTCATCTTTTTTTCTCTTTATTGTAGTTTAAACTGTTTTTTGTTTTGTTTAGTTTTTCTTCATTTTCAGGTTTTTTTTTCTTTTTCTTTTTTAAGACTAAATCTCACTAATAGTCCATGCTAGCCTTGCACTTGTTATGGTCATCCAGGCTAGCCTCAGATTCAAAATGATTGTCTTATTTCAGCTTCCCAAGTGTTGGAATTACATGGATGTTCCACTACATCCAGTTTTCTTTTTTATAGTTTTAAAATTATTTAAGTGAATTGGTTTTGTCTAGTTCAACAAATATGCATTGAGGGCCTAATAAGTGACAGACTGAGAGATAGAGATAGGAGGGCACAAGACAAATAAGGCATGAGCATGTGTCCCTAAGAGGTTTGAAAAAGGAACAGGTACATGAAAATATATTTTTAAAATAATACCTATTAGCACTAGCACAATGACTGTTATTCAATGGAATTAATGACAGTTATTTTTCTCTTTTATACATTTTAATATTTGACAATATTTTGATGATACGTTTTTAAATTTACACAATATTTAATTCAGAAACATATGGCAATATATAATCAGAAGAACATAGAAAATACATTTTTAAAAAGAAAAGAATATGACAGTACTTTCCCACTAATAATGTGGAAGCATTCATTTTAACCCAAAATCTCACCAGCATTTGTTATTATTTGATTTCTTGATGAGGATATTCCTTTTGGAATAAGATAAGATGCAGAGTTGTATTAATTTGCTTTTGTCTAATGGCCAGAAATGTTGGTTTTTTCATGCATTTATTGGTCATTTGTACTTCTTCTTCTGAGGAGTTCATACACAATGAAGTACTGCTTTGCCCTAAAGAGAGAGAAACTTGGGTCATTTGTAGGAAAATGGATTCAGTTTGAGACCATAATGCTAAGTGAAATAAATCAGACCCACAAGGTTAAATATATACTTTCTTTCATATAAGAAACCCAAAATGTAAGTAAAGAGAAACATAAAAGATAGTAGAAAATGAGAAGATCTTTTCAAAGAGGAAGGGGACCAAGGGCTCGAGGGAGGGGATAGGAAGAGAGCAGAAGGGGATGAAAAAAGAACTGGTATGTATTACGTAACATGGCGACTCCCCACAAGGAATGTAATCATTATGTACTGCAATCAAATACTAACCAAAAATTAAAATTAAAAAATATATCAGTACTAAATATTAGTGATTTTTTTTTAATCTGAAGGTTTTAAAAAGACCTCCCTGAAAATCTTAGGTGTAGCAGAGGCAGAGTCAGTCAAGAAACACAAAAGATGAGGCTGTGGCATAAAAAGGCCCAGAGATGAAGAAAGAGCTATTGTTCTGGACAATATGGGGTCCGTGAAGCCTGCCTTCTCTATATCTGCCTGTGTCAGTGCTGTCCACTCACCAACTGGTGACAGATGTGTGCACTACAGGAGGGTCTGCAGTGCTGGAACCAACAGCTATTCTGTGACTTGTGTGACATGGAATGAGGATGGATGGGTGAGGGGCAAAAGACGGGCAGTGCTCAGGGAGGGCACCTGTTGATCCTGGAGACCCTTGGGAGTCACTATGGTTTTCAGAGACAAATGAAATTTTTACTGCATCTGTCACATCTCTGTTTTGAAATAGTTACAAGTCAAGGGTGAAAATTTTCCTGAGTTGAAAATTGATGTGTAATATTTCTAGTCTGACTCACTAAAGTTCATACTAAGGTATCTACTACTTCCTGTTATAGATTGATGAACCCTAATGCAAGTTTTGCAATACCCATATACCTCTGACATGAACAATTACCATGTAAAGATGCTCTTATGGGCTAGAGTACCAGTGGGTTCCTTAATCACAGGCACCATAAATGTCTGCAATAATGGCTGCTCTATTTGTCTATTCTGTTCTAACCCTGAGTAGTAACTTACATCCTCTACTTCCAGAGCCCCACAAGGGCACTCAGCTAGGAAAGGCAAGACTTTTGAAATGAAAACAATTTAACACCATTGTTATTCTACTGCAAGGTAAGTTATAGTAAAAACTAAAATATTTTATATGTAGTCTTTTATCTATGTGAATTTATATATAACAACATACAGACACACATGTAAACTATAGAATTTGTACGTACATAAGTACAAAATATATATGTTAAATATATAATCACAAATGCAAATTTTCATTTATTGTACTGCTTGCAATATATGATATTGTTATTCATCTCACCAAGGTTAATAGAATGTCCTTTTCTACAATTATGCAAAAATTCTAATAGTTTTTCCTTTAAAGGACATAAGCAACATTTAATTCCCCATGGAGAATTAATTTTTATAGCAACTATATTCCACCATTAATGAGGAAGATTAATTACAGTTTTAGCACTCTAGTTTCTATCAAAACCCTCACTGGTAAAGAAACAACTGTGAGGAATTTGGCATACAGAAAAGTCAGGTATGACTTCCCTATTAATTTAGCTGGAGCCCCTAGGCACTACACTTCAACCTCAAAAGAGCATCCTTCAAAGATGGGAGCCAAACTCTCACTAATTGGCTTGTCTGGCAGCTATGTACTGAGCCTTGAATGCCATGAGATAGTTGAGTGAGTTTGGTGGCTCTCCTGAACAGCCTGGAGCCGTTGGGCTCCTGAGTA
>RJWT010036865.1:0-13184 GCA_004365215.1 Cuniculus paca | reverse complement strand
AAATGCAATTTGCTTCTGTACCCGCGCTTGCAAAACCCCTCCTCCCTTTGTTCTGATATGATATAAGCCTCTCCAGGCCACTGAGAGGTGTGCAGTCCCGAATCGATTCCTAGGGAGACTGCGTCGCCAGGCCTGGCAATAAACGCTCCATTCCAAAATTTCTTCGAGTGTCTCGTGGATTTTGCTCATCCCGGGGGTCACATACATCAATAATATCAATATTTCATCCAGTCTTTGAGATTTCTGTTCATTCTTCCTATTCTACCAGCACATGGGGCACTGTTCTCAAGAAAGATGTAGCCTTAAAATAAATGGTAGTTTGTAATGAAAAATAATGAGATTCAAATAAAATAGAGTGAGAACTAGGGAAATTTCATTCATGCTCAAATCAACAAAACCAAAGAGACGAACAGAACTATATATTTTCATAAACAAGAAAGAAACAAATCAAGATGTGGAAAATAATTTAGTAACAAAATACAGCATGTGAAAACATTTAAAGCCTGCTCTTAATGGAAGATAACTTAAGAAAATATATTGTGCATGCAACTAATGTGGAATGATGTAAGAAAGTGAATTCAGTAAGAGTTGAAAATGAGATGATAAAACAATAGAATTAGGTGAACAACAAATCTGCAGACATAAGAAAACACAATGATAGTAAAGAATTAATTTATAATTAAATCAAACACTTTAAGAAACAACACAGACAGTTGAAAATGAACTTATCAATGAAGGACAAATACATGTGTGCATAAATTTAAAAAGAGAAGAAAGATACAAAAAAGAAAGATAATGAATCTGAGGACCACACTGGAGGTTCAGGAGAATTGAGACCCAAGAAACTCTCCCTCAGAGTGCAGCTTGGGGCAAACAGCAGCAGCCCCTGCAGGAAAGGCACAAAGCCCCACGCAGGAGCCTCACCCTACCTCCTCTAAGCCTAAGAGGCTGTGGAAAAGGCACCAGACCCTGTCATCTTCAAAACACAGGTTCCGTGAGCTAGGACTGGGGAGAAAAAGAGTGTAAAGCTTCCTGGACCCAGACCTTGTGACGTTCCCTCAAGCTCAATCTCTGCACAACACCCAGAAAACAGCAGGTGCTCAGTTACAGGTATTTAATTCAGAAGAAAAGAAAGAAAAAGGCATAGAAATTCATTTAAGGAAAAAAACAGCTGAAAACTTAGGAAATTAAGGGTATTTATGGAAAACCAGGTCTAGGAAGCACAAAGAATCACAAAAAATTTAGCCAAAAACGGTCCCCTCCATGGTATATTATATTCAAATAGTCAGAAGTTCAAAACGAAGAGACTTTTAAAAATACCACAGGAAAAAGAACTCAGTGACATATAGGGAAATCCCCACTAAGCTAACAGCAAATTTCTCAGCAGAAACCTTATATCCCTGGGCAAAATGGGGTAAAATATTCAAAATCTTAAAAGAAAAAACTGCCAAACAAGAGTTCTGCCTCAGAAAAGCTACCATTCAAAAATGAAGCAAAAACAGACTTTCCAAATCAGGTAAAAACAAAGAATTCATTACCACCAAACAAGCATTACAAAAAATCAGTAAGGGAGTCCTACAATAGAAATGAAGGGACAATAACTACTATCACACAAATACACAAAAGTCTAAAAGGGAAGTCTGTAGGGATGATAAAGAGAAAAGACTCAATTTTTATTAATGAAAACAACAACCAAACCACAAAGATGAACACCAAGAGAAGATAGGCCATAAAAACAAGTCTCAGTAACTTCAGAAAAAAACCCAAAACTATATTATGTATCTTATTTTGCAACAACTGGATAAAACTGGAAATCAACAACAGAAACATAAAAAATTGTGTAAAAATTAAACAACCAGCTCTAACACATGGGTTAAAGAAAAACACCAAAAGTAGTATTTTAAAACATTAACTGAAACAAACTCAGATGGAAATACAACGGATGTATAGCATACCATAAAAGCAATGTTAAGAGGGATGTTTGTAGCAATGTGCCTTTACTTAAGAAAGATTTCATATAACCTAAGAAGCAACTCAAGTAACTAGAAAAGTAAAAACAAACCAAACTTAAAACTAGAAGGAAGGAATTTTCAAAGATCAAAACAGAAACAAAATACAGACTAAAATAATACCAAAGATTAATGGTACAAAAAGGTATTTTTTAGAAAATATAAACAAACTTGACAAACCTTTACCTAGACTAACCAAGGGAAAAAAAAAAAAAGAAGAAAATAAATACAACTGGAGAAAAAATGAAGACACTTAAAACTAATCACAGTGAAATACAAAGGATTAGTGACTAGTGAGCAATACATGTCAATAAATTAAAAAGCAAGCAGAAATGGATATGTGAGGTATGATACGGTGAAAAAATACAGTGAGTGTAACTTTATTGCAGTAAAATATATTGCCATTAGTTCCCCATAAAGCAGTCTCCCTATATTTAAACACACTTATCCTAGCAGTCTTGCTACTTTTATAAAACAGCCCCAGAAGCCCTCTTTCCTCAGTGTCTTTAGTTGCACTGTCATGGTTCCCTTGATGTTCTGCATTGATTCAAAATGTTTATCTTTGATGGTCATTTTTCTTTAGAGGAAGAGTCAGAAGTTGCACGGTGCCAGATCTGGTGAGTAAGGTGGATAAGGACATACTGTGGCATTTTTAGGAAACCATCTTTCCATTCAATGGCATTTAGCAGCAGTATTCACCATGTTTATCATACTGCATAAAGATATGAAAGAGGACTTCCAGGCGCAAGGAGGAGAATCTTTAGGGGGATTAATGGCAATGCATCTGATATGGTAGATACATTGTGTCAACTTGAGAAGTACAGAAGCTTAACTACCTCATCAGCTCTCCATCCTGGGGTGTAAAGGACATGCCATTTACCTCTCTAGGATGTTGTTCATTGTGTCAATTTGAGAAGATCAGAAGCTTAACTAAGTGATTCAGCAGGGGGCCAGGGTCCTTACTTTGTAAACATCCTCAGCCTGTGCAAGAGGGCACTGAGATGGTGTGGGTGCAATATAAGGGATGAAAAGAGGTTTGCTCCTCCCTTCTTTTCGCTCTTGTTGCTTTGCTGTCTTATGCCACTGTAAAGTGTTGCCACCGTGCCATGCCACCCTGCCTTGGAGCCAGCTGAGTATGGACCAAAACCTCCACAAACTGTGAACTAAATAAACCTTTCTTCCCTTCATTTTGGGTGTCAGGTGTTATTTCCCAGCAGCAATGAGAGAAAACTAACCAAGATGGTATCTTTTACTGTAAGAATTTTTTTTTAATTAAACGTTCACCATATATTTTGATTACACCTCATATTGTGGACACCAAAACTGAGCAATGCAAACTCTGAAAATCTGATAAAAAGACACCTAACAAAGAAAAGCTCACAATAGATGGCTTCACTATTCAGTTTTACCAAACTTTTAAAAAAGAAATAACATGAATTCTTCTCAAAATATGTTTAAAAACTGGCCAACAGGGAACTGTTCCAAACTCATTCTCAGAGAGCAGCATTATCTCATTTCAAAACTGGAAAAGAAGACAACAAAAAAGACAATAATAGATTAACATTCCTGATGAACATATATATAAAAGTTCTCAATGAAATACTAGATGATAAATTCTTGTTATTCAAGCCACCGAGTCTGAGATACTTTGTTATGGAAACTCCAGGGAATTAACAGAAATATGTATTCAAAAACCTTAACAAATTCCAGCCCCAGATGACCTCACTGATGAATTCCACCAAACACTTAAGGAAGCAAAGTATCAATTCAATATTAACTGCAATGGTGAACCTTTCAGAACTTTCAATGATACAAACAGCCCACTGTGGCACACATGCCATAGGTTCTCAACACTGTTTGTAATCTCTTCTGGACTACAGAAGAGGAGGGAACACATTCCAACTGATTTTGTGATAGCAGCATTATCCCAATACTAAAAATAGAAAAAGATATTGCAAGAAAGAAAGACAGAGAGAGAGAGAGAGAGAGAGAGAAAGAAAGAAAGAAAGTCAGGAAAAAACACATTTATCATGAACATACAAGTGCAAAAAAATCCTCAAGAAAATACTAGTAAATCAAATCAAGCAACATCTGAAAGCAATTCACCATGACAAAGTTAGGCTTTTTCTAGGAGTGGAAGAAAGCAAGCTCAACATTTTGAAAGCCTACTTCACCTTTTCAACAGACAAAAGAGTAAAAATTATGTGTCATCTCAATAGATGCAAAAAAGACATTTATAAGTTCAAAACCCGTTCACAGTAATTTTCAGCAAACTAGAATTATAGCAGATTTCCTCAACTTGACAAACAGAGTTAACAGAAATCCTATAGTTAACATCCTACTTTGTGATGAAAACTAGAATGGTTTTTCCTCTAAAGTGGAGACTCCATCAAGGATATTCACTGTCTTCCATGTTATTCAACACTGTACCAAAGATCTTAACTGTTGTGATAAGTCAAGAAACAGATACAAAAAGCAAATATATAGAAAAGGTAAAAAACAAACAACTGGCAACATATGTATCTACACTGGAAAATTAAATATATATGTATATAAATATATATGGATTATATAAATATAAAAGAAAAGAAGTCTTAGAATTAATGAGTCCAGGAAGGTTGCTGAAAAATACAAGGGGAATGCATAAAATGCAATCATACTTTTTAACGCTAGCAACAAAAAATGGAAGTTAAAATATTTTTACAAGTGCAATTTATAAACACACTAAAACATAAAACTACTTAGTTACAAATCTAACAAAATATGCATGTTTAGTCTACAAACAACCAAACATTAATGAAAGTAGACCTAAGATGAATGAAAAATGCTATCAGGGGAAATGGTTCCACCAAACTGAAAGTTGAGAATGCCCACCAGGCCACTCTGGGCTCCTCACATCCCACGACAGGCAAAGATCATCTACTGTCTGCTGTGCTGGATTCTGACTACCAAGGCAGAATCAGGCTGCCACTCTACAATGGGGAAGATGGACTATGTCTGCCATGCAGTGACACTCCAGGGTCCTATAAGATGATTGAAGTCAACAGAAAATCATAATCCCTCAACTGATGCAGAGTCACTCAATGGCTCAGATCTTGAAGAATGAATGTTGAGACCATTCTACCAGACAAGGTACCATGATCAAATGAGGGGCTTACTAAGTTGAGACACACTGCAATAAACGGAAGGTAGCTATAGACAAAAAACACAACCATGTGGGTCAAATGTACAACAGGGAAGCAATAGTTATGTTTTTGAAATGACTGAATCATTTTTTTTCTTTTACAAGATATTAAAGAAAATGTGAATGAATTATAAAGGCAAAAAGAAATTTTATATCCTCTATTGAGGAAGGAATACAACTATCCTGTATCCAACTGAAAATGATATCTGTCATGCCATACATGTGATCACTATACAGACGTTATCACATTTTTAAATAATCTAATCAGTATACATTTCTATTTCACTGTGATTTTTTTTTTACTTCTCTGATTCAAAATACTTTTTCATCTTCCTCTTTTTTGAAGCACCACCAAATGTATTTCATCCACTTTTATACAGTATTTGGCTCCTTCTACTTATTAATATGCAGTTCTTTACATTTTCTGGCCATTCGCTTTTTGTCACTGTAGATTTCAATAACATACTCCAAGAGGAGCTTAACCTTAGTTCTAAACTGAAACTGAAAAGGAAGATATTGAGGAAAAAAAATAGCTTCTGTCCTCATTCCCTGGGAACTGACCTTGATCTAATGGGTAAGTTACGGTATTCTCTGCTGAAAACAAACAAATTTTGCACAACACCAATATTAGTGGTTACTTAAAGACCATATTAAACAATTCAGAAACAAAACCATCTAGTCATTTTTAGGCAGGAGGACATTAGCAGGCCTGGAGGCAGGTTACCCGGGGTTACATAAAAAAGAAAAAAGACATCATTTTTCCATTTTCCCTTTGTCCATTAGCTATATATAAAATCCAAACAAGCTTATGGTTTCAAATATTAGCCCAGGAGAATGTAAACTCTTCTGAGCACACTAATAATAAAGACCAGGCCATGTGAGAGACTGGAAAACACCTGTACGTCTCCAGACAAGCTAAACAGAAACATTCCACCTGGAAAATACACAGGAGCCTCCTTCCCTCTAGAGTTGGTCAAAACAGCTCATTTGCCTTATCAGAACAGTAACCTCAGAGGAAGGATACACTATTCCTTAAAGAATCATATAATCACAAATATAACATGGGACTTAATTTGGCATAATTGCATCTTAACACTTGCCCCCCTCAATCTCTATCACTGTGAAAATCTATCATATTGCAGTAAACGCTGTTTATCCTCTGTAGAACTACTTGTGTCTTGTCTGAATTCTTCTATGGAGGACACAAAACAGAGGACAGTCACCAGTTCCTCAGTGTTAGGACTCAGTTTCCCAGGGACAGTAATCATGGCTGATCACTAGCAGAACTGAGGAGAACGATTCCAGATGTACTGACCCACCTTCTGCTGTGTCTATGGCTCAGAGCACCACCCCTTTTCCTTCAAGCCTCCTGAATGCCATGTTTGGGCACTAATCAGAGATTAGAGGTTTCCTGCTGTTGTGACAGCAGCAACAATCTAAATAAAGCTTCCTTATTTCCAACTCAACCTAGGGCTAGATAGATAGATAGGGGTGTTTTTGTTTTTGTTTTTGTTTTTGTTTTTGTTTTTGTTTTTTGGTACTGGGAATCAAACTCAGGACCTCGCGCTTGCCAGGCAGGCGCTGCAACACTGAGCTATATCCCCAGCCCCTAGGAGTATATTCTTCAGCTTTGCAGGTGTTTGCCATGGCATCTAAATGCCCAACAACAAGATTGTGACTATATGATATAGTCAGACAGTGAAGTAATATCTAGATTTTCAAAATTACAGTGTGGTTATATATCTGTTTAAAAGACATTCTTATACAGCAGTGTTCTTCTTTTTTAAAGTCTATTTACATTCAAAATTCCACTTCTGCCAAAAATGTAGAAAACTAGAATGAGCATCCCTCATACCCTAAAAATACATGTAAGCTGGAAATACCCATTAAAAACAATTGTGTTAAAATAAGAAAGCTGAGATCAGAGAGCAACAGTCTAAACTCTGAAGCAAGACAGACTAAGAAGCAACAGGATGTGAACCCGGCTCAGGGATGCTGGCTCTAGGACAGCGATGCCAAGCCCCGCACAGTGGGAGAGGGATCAGGCTCCCTGTGCTGATGCAGATGAATATGGCGAGCCTGACAGCACAGCTGTCAGCACACACTCACCCCGCAGGCCCTACAGTGCTCAGAGGGGGATCCAGAGCAGACTAGGGGGTGCAAAGAATCCTACTTTGGCTGGGGTGGGCCTGGAGGCGGGAAGATGCTCCAGCTGTGGGAGATGCATAGCACTCTACTTGGAGCATTCTCCCCCACAGAACAGAAGTCTGAAACTGCAGGAAGAACTGTGGCAAAGTCTCCTGGATAGAAGTGCATGAAACAAAACAAAACAAAACAAAACAAAACAGCCCTAAGGATGGGCAAAGAACCAGCCCCACCCCAAATGACTCTTTGTGGATACAAAGAACAAACCCTCTTCTATGGTAGGCCCACCAAACACTGAAGGCAGAGCTGACACGCCTGCTGGGCAGAAGGGCTGTTTCAATGACAAAGGCCTTCCATGGAGACCTAGAACACAGGACCTGCATGAGATAACAGGAAAAAGCTGGCCTCCCCTCTAGGCTGGCAGCTGAAGTCTGCAGCCAGTGGAGGGGCAAGAAAGGGACACTGGGACACAGGCAGGATTAAGGCTGAGGAAGGGCAGGATGGTTAGAAAAACTGTCAGGCACACCAGAATCACCCTGTACACAAGTGAAGTCTTGTGAAATCCCGAGCCACTGTTTCATACTAGGTTATGGTGGAAACACTAAACCAAAGTCTAGCTTGTATCCTTAGCACACTAAGTCCAGAACCTGCACTCAAGGTGCAGCAGAAGAATAGGTAAGGCTATTTCTTGGCCTCAATTCTGTTTAACTCAGTCTCTACCTTTCTACACCAATACCAATACCCAGTCAAAAATTAAGAGGTACACAAAGCAGCAGCAGCAACAACAAAAAGCACTATCAAAAACAAACTAATCACCAGTTGTGGTGTGCACCTATCATCTCAGCTACCTGGGAGGCTGAGACAGGTGGACTGCTTTCACACAGGATTCCAGGCCAGCCTTGGTTCAAAATAAAACAGGATAAAGCAACAAAAAGGAAAGAAAAAAAATCAACAGAAAAAAATCAGCACTTGGGCATTTATTACAATTATCAGAGACCAAAGTTATTATAACTATAATTAACATGTTTGAGCACTCATGGAAAAAGTGAACAAAATGCATGAACAGCTGGGGACTGGAACAGAGAGAATCTGTAAGATAGTGCCAAATGAAAATGCTATAAATAAGAAACTGTAACAGGGGTAAGAGTATTTTCAATGGATTCATTAGTAAGTGACACAGCTGAGAAAAGAAACAGCTTGAAGATTGGTTGACTGAAATTATCTTCACTGGAGCACAAAGAAAAAGAAGAGCAGGTGATAAAATAGCAAAAAGAAACCAGTATTACCAACATAACTTCTTTGGAATATGTGTTCAAGTTACATGTTTATAGGTAACGAAAGAGAAAAGTATGTTTACAAAAGACTGCTTGTGAACATCTGTAGTACTTCTACACATAATTTCCAAAGAATGGAAACAAGCCAATATCCTTCAACTGGTAAATGGATAACCCAACTGGTGTAGAGCCAGACCTGAGGCATTCAAGACTTCACTCTCAATTAATAACTCTTAAGAATGACACTCAAGATTCTACAAACTATCTGACTGCAAATATTTAAAATACTATGTAATATTATGATTTAGATATAGAATGGCCCCCCAAACCCTCATATGATCAGAGGCAAGACTTTGGGAAGGTGACTGGATCACCGGGATGCTATCCTCATCAGTGTATTCATCCAGTAATGAGTTCAGCAATGACTGTGCTGTGAGGAGCTTGGGTCTGCTTGGAGGCAGGTAACTGGGGGCATGACCTGGAAGGGTTTATCTTCCTCCCTAGCTCCTCCCTTCTCTGCTTCCTGGCCACCATGACTTGAGCAGCTTTCCTTCACTGTTTCTGCCATGCCATTTCTGCCTTGAAGCCAGTCAACCATGAATTGAAAACACAAGCCAAAATAAACCTCTCTTAAGTTGCAGGTGTCAGGTATTTGTCCCAGCAATGGGAGAGTGACTAAGACAGTATCATTTTAATTAAAGACAACCGACATATCCTTTGAAATTTTGCCAAGTTAGCTCAAGATATTCCTCAATAAATGGAAATGTTCCTATTTAAATTCCAGGGTTTAAATATGCCATAACCTGCATTCCACCAAATAAATATATGAATGACCTTCAATTCCAAAGACTCATCCTCTTTATATAAACACACACATATATACACATACAATTTGTCTAGCACACAGATAAACAGACTGAAATCCTTATAAATTCATACCAACAGTGACCATTTCAAATCTTCCACATAAGTCCACAATGGTTCCAGGGTGTTGATCAGACAAAACAGCTTTAATCAGAAATGCATGCCCATTTCTGATATCTATATGACACCCACACAATGAGTCAGAGACAACCCTATAAAAACACCAGAATCAAATCAGGTGAATTTCTTTTCCTTTACATATTGAGTATATCTTAGAATTGATAAAAACAGGCAAGGGATATAGCTCAGTGGCATAGCACCTACCTGTCAAGCACTAGGCCCTGAGTTCGATTCCCAGTACCAAAAAACAAACAAACCAAAAAGAATTGATAAAAACAAATTAATATTAAGATGATTAACATTTAATTCAATTTTTCAGTTGTTGTTATTGGATAAAGAGTAACAGTATAAGGTCACACAGTTCACCATCAACATATATATTAAAAGCCCAAGAGGTTATAAAGTCTACAAAAGTAAATAATACAATAAAAATAAAAGCCTCAATTATGAAGCAAAGAAGACTTTTCAGGAAATATCATGAAAGCTTTTCCCACCTGCTCCCTAGTACGGCTAAGAGAGCGCCTGCAAGTGCTTCCCCTACAGCTTTTCTGCTTTATGACCTCTGGACCTACCACCATCACCATCACCCTCCACCACACCCAAAAGGGCCAATGAGCATCTGAAGCTCTGACTCCTTCACTTTTGTATCTTTGGTGACTAGCACACTAGAATGTCTGACTGATTAATTAATAAATTCCATAAAAAATGCGATCATCATCTGGTAATCTTCACATTCACATTAAGAACTCTGGAAGGTGGAGATCTTATTTGTAAATAGGAACTCAGTCTGAGGAAAAGACTGTGAACTGTATTTGGGAACCTATGATCAGGTCCCTGAGACAGATTTCCCTACCACTCTAATGGAAGGTGCTACAGTGCAGAAAATCAAGTAACTGACTCTGGGAAGGGAAAAACTTAAAATGTATATACTTATTCTGGGATACAAAGGAAAGAAGCTCCAATATGGCACAAAGTAATTCCATCTCATCAGTAAAAGAAAGAACAAGTTTTGGTTTGTGCAGGCAAAAATGCATGACATTTTTCTTCAAGAGTCAGGATGACTTAAAATGAGAGCCATGAATACTGTACATACGCTCTGATTCTCCACTGGTGTGCTGCTGGCAGTCTGACTACACTGAAGCAGATGCTAACTAAGACCAACTCTTCATAGTGGACTTTAGTTTGGGAGCAAGGCGCCAAAACAGAATTAGAAAGGACATACGCAGCACCCTCCCTTGGAAATTCTTACCTCCGGGGCTGAGGCTTCTGAAAGTGTTATTACATCCTTCTCTCAGAGACAGATGCCAGTCTGGGAGAAGAGACTGAGAAAGTCCCAAAGGCCCAGGGCTGAGTGATGCATGCTGCCCTATATGCAATCACCCAGGGATTAGATGTCCTTTTTGAAAGCTGTGTTTCCTGTGACCAATTCCCAGTACAAGCACCTTGGACTACGTTATTTGGCATGTCTTATGCCATTGAAGAACTGTTTTTAGTTTAGATTTTTTAAAGAATTGTGTTGCTGCTATTTAATGATAAAGGTACCAATATTCATGTTGAAAGCAAAGTTACCCTTAGTCAATTTTCATTCAATGCTTATTAATCATTCTCTGTGGTGCGAGTATGGTAGAGCTGGTAGTTCTGGGAAGCAGGGAGTAGTGAAGGGTGAGGTGTTGCCCACAGAGCCAATGACAATTCTGTCCAATGCAATCAGGCAGAAAAAAGAAATAAAGGGATTCAGATTAGGAAGGAAAAGAGAAAAACATTTTTATACACAAAGTTAAGATTTTTGCATAAAATTATACCTCCATAAAGTTGATTTTAAAAAGCCATAAAAACATAATCTACTTCAATAAGATTCAACAGTAATACAGAAATAATTGTATAAACACAGTAAGTTATTAATGAAAATTTAAACATTAAAAATACAGTTGTTACCCAGCAGGCACAGATATGAGAATAAACTGTCATCCTCCTTTGTAAGCAGCAAGTTCATTAAGGATTACTGTGACAACCTTTTGGACAATGAACAATGTAAGGTTCCAAAAGCATTAGAAGCTTATTTCAACAATGCTTAGCCAACTTGCAACCCACAAATTATTACTACGAGCCATCCTCTGAGCAAATGCTGTACCAACCAATAGAATGGCATAGATAAAAATAAATCATTCAAAACACCCTTTAAAAATTACTCCATAGTCCATATGCTTCTGATATTTAGGTGCCAAGGATTAACCTTTCTATTTATTTTATTCTTGACATAAATTGCTTTGGCATATTCCCTCTAAGCCTCTTGTCCCTCAGGCCCCTCTGTCTGTCTGTCCTTCGTTTCTTCCTTCACACTTTCCCCCCTTTCTCTCAGAAGTACACCAGTAATTACGTGAATGCTTTATTTCAAAATATACAGTGGCTGTACCTCCAAACCTAACCTTAACTAGTATTACCCAAAAACTACCGATTTAAAGGGTATAGATTAACCATTTCTGAAACTGCAATAAGGTCAGTAAGCAACGTGCACACATTACTTAAGTGTGCAGACAAGAGTTCACATAACAGGTCTAGGGCTGCTACCCAGGCTAGCCCCTGGCTGATGTCAAAGAACACAATTAATAAAACAGTTGCTTTCCCTAATATAAAACATTCTCCAAAAAAAAAAATAGAAATGATTCACTGTGCCCGGACTGTGTAAGTAATGTGAGTATGTTAACCATCCTTTTTCTTCTGGGTGCCTGGAATCTCAGTGACTGCTACTAGTCACACTGGCACCCTGTGCCCACACGACTGACCTCTGGCGAAAACCTTGGATGTCCAAACTTGGGTGAGCTTCCCTGGCAGACAACACTTCCCACAAGCTGACCCAGTTTATTGTTGTGTGACTACACTAAGCAAAGCATCTGGGACGCTTGTCTGCTTTCACTTGGCTGGTGTTGCTTTATACCCTTGCACTGTAATAAATCTTACCCATGATAGGACTATATGCTGAGCTCTCTTCTCTGAGTCTGATTACCCACTCAATAAACATGAGAATAGTCTTAGCCTCGGTGGAGAGCATTTTTACTAGCAATGGGAAATCCACTGCCAAGCTTATGAATACCTTCTTAGTTATTTCACTTTATAACTTCCTGATTCACACTTTCCAGAGGAGAAAAGCATACACAACATTACCTATACATCATCCCTGGGCCACCACAGAACAGGCATCCCTACAAAAGAAGGGAGAAGTCATGTACAAGCCTTCACTATTTTCACTGCAAAGAATTTTGCACACAAGGTCTACCTACATGTGACCCCTTCTATAAAAATGTTTTAGGAAGTAACAAGCTAATATGTCCTTAATATAAAATATACCTGTCTGACAAACTTAACTTATTCTGCTTATGAAGAGAGGGAAAACAGACAAATGCCTTGTAATATACAACTAGTGGGCATACGTAAGAAAGATTAAAATAACAGGGCCAATAAAAGATAATTAAACCAGGGCAGACATCAAATAAAACTGTTAAATACCACTACCCCTCCTACCTGCAACTCAGACTCTCCTTCCACTATTCCTGTCTTGCCTTTTTCCCAAAGCCTCTGACTCCAACCTAG
>RJWT010036864.1:0-13177 GCA_004365215.1 Cuniculus paca | reverse complement strand
GCTACGATGAGGCCCAGTGCCAGGCCTCAGGCATCCAGGCATTCCTGCCTTGTGATCTCAGGTGTGTGGGTACCTCGATTTCCTGTGCAACAGCCCTGTCCATTCCCCAGGTGAAATGGGAGTGCTGACTATGGCTCCCACCCTCTTTCTCCAAGAGTCTCCTTCTGGCAGTGTACTTGTCTCAGCCCTGACTCTGCCCTGGGGTACAGATACTCCAGGCCTTAACAGGACTACACTGTGGGGGTGCTGTGGGGCACTGTGGGACACTGAGGGCTGCCCCCATCTAGGGTGGGCTGTTTTCTAGCCCAGGGAGGCACTCACTGGCTCAGCCTGGCTCTGTGGCACTAAGACTTGAATCGAACCTGCAGCCTCGTGGGGACTTTGGCTTGTCCTCTTGTGGTTGCTGGTGGGAGTAGGCAGGAAGGGGGGATCCCCAGCTGCCACTAATTTTTACTGCCCTTTAGCTCCCTAAATCTCCCTGACCATCCTAGGAGAGAAGAGACATCAAAGGGATTGGAGATGGAGAGAGGGAAAATGAAAAACAAAACAAACCAAAAACCCAAAGTAGTTCTTAGTCCATAAACTTCAGGGAGGAGGAGAGAGGCGGTGCCCAGTTTTACCTCGTGTTGGCTCCATTTGTTACCTCCTGGCTGGCTCGGCAAATGTGTCACCAGCTGTTACAGTGAGGAACTGGTCCTTTCCAGACTTTTACGGACCCATTCAAGGAATTGGATGGGAACATTTGGTGAATGTGAAAATTTGGTGAATGTGAAGATTTATTTTAGGGGAAAAGAAGAAACAAAAAGAAGAAAGCAAAGCACAAAGGAAATGCTCAAGGGAAACAAGGTGCTCTGAAAGAAGAAAAGATACACCCTACATGAGGATGGACCACCGCAGGAACAAAAGGGCAGCAGTGGTGAAGCTGATGACTGTCTTTTATACCTTCTTTCCAAAGTTAGATACAGCTGTCCTGACAAAATCAGCCTGATCTCGTGCCAGAAGATCGGTATCAGGTGCAGGGCTCAAGCTGATCTCTGGTCAGAAGATTTGCAGTGGGGTGCTGCTTCGAGCTCATGTGTCCTTGATTAGCAAGTCTGTGTCATTGACAGGTCATGCCCAATTGCCTAGCCACATTTCCATGCCCCTACTCTCCTTCCTCAGTTTCATTCTTTGTCACTGTGGGGCATGACCCCAGCATTTTGGTAATGGGGCCACCATACTAACCTTGGAGTATCTATTTCTTGACTTATTTTCTGCAAGATAAAGCATATCCCTTCATTTAAGTCATTAGGTCTCTTTTGCTAGGCTATTCATAGTTGACTGTAATTCCCAAATGGTACACAAGCAATGCCCTTGAGGAACTCAGAGTAGAGAAGAGAGGAATACAAAAAAATAAAAATATAGTGAGGTGCTAGTGTGATATTCCTTCTTTGCATGCATAACCTGATAAAAATCTTTCATCCTGGAAGTGTGGGTGATCTTTAATAGCCCATCAGACTAGTAGGGAGAGATTCAGGAGGTAACACTAGGACGTAATTTTCTCCTTATTAAGATTCAGGGCAAGGTGTTGGGAGCTGTTAAAGCTGGAAATTGAACACGTGTTCAGGGCTGTGGCATGGCCGGGGCATGGCCAACCGGAAAACAAGGAGACGCCTCAAAGGGCAAGATAAGACCACAGCTGAGGACACCTGACTCCAACCCCAATTAACTAAATAAAGACTGTAGCTGCAGGTATTTCACTCCTGTAGTGAAATGCCACCTGGAGACCTTCTCCTAAGATAGTTCTCCTAAATTAACATAATCTGTTACTTGGAAAAATCCTTGAACCACTCCCAAGATCTCCCACACAGTACCCATCTCCTTGTTTGAAGACCTAGTAAATATGGGCCACCCAGAGAAGCTCTTTGTCTCAGCCCTCAGAGTCTCCAACTCTGATAGAAGGTTTTGACTCTCCTGGAGCCCTAAAATCATACCACTTGCCTCATTTATTTAAGTTTTCGCCGTACACTTATTTGGGAGATTAGGGATCTTGGGCAGGTCCCCAATAGCAAGGGGCAGGGCATATAGCTCAGCGGCACACTACCTGCCTGACAAGCGCAAGGTCACGAGTTTGATCCCCAGTACCAAAAAAAAAAAGATTCAGGGCAAACAACTGAAGGGTCCATTGACAAGATTGTTAACAGACAGAGGGTCCCATGGGGCATCTTTCTGGGTTCTTAGTTTCCTGAACTTAGAATTGGATGAGACAAACAGAAAAGGCAGCAAAGGTGTACATTTACTGAAGGTGGAAAAGAAATATATTCTACAGGGTAAGAATGGGCTGATCAGTTCACAGCAGCCCCAGAGATAAGTCTTTTGTATCCAAAATTCCTAGATTGACTTCCTCTTCACACAAATAAGGTATTGGGACAGTTCTTATCAAACATTCACTCAGCTTGATGCTAAAATTACACTGCCCTAGAAAGATTTGCTTGGATTCCTGCCAGATGTAAATGAAGGATTGAAAATAGCACTTTTTTGATTGGTCCTGGACATGCACCAGATAAAAATGAGGAATTGAAAATACCACTTTCTGATTGGTTCCATGTACTGCACTCAGGAGCAGTGGAGTCATTGTGGGTTCTGTGTTCTGTGCATGTCCTCTGGGCTTTATGAGCTTTGGCACATCTCATTCAGTTGTTCGTCTGGTTTACCTCACCCCTAACCTCCTACCTTAAAATGACTAGATAAGAAAAATGTGGAATATACTAAAATGAAATATTATTCAGCCTTTCAAAGGATCGAAGCACTTATGTATGCTATGATATGGATGCGGTTCACATGAGGTACCTAGAATAGGCAAATTCACAGAGATATAAGTAGAATGATGGGTATCAGAGGTTGGCATAGCAGGAGACGTGGGGAGTTATTGTTTAATGGGGACAGTTTCTGTTTGAGAAGATGAAAAATTCTGGAGATGGATGGTGATAATGGTTACATAGGATGATTGTACTTAATGCCACTAAATTGTGCATCTAAAATGGTTAAAAACGTAAATTTTATCTTATGTACATTTTATGTGTTAAAAAATTCAGAAAAGTCCATACAACATTTTCACTCTAGCATTCCCATATCTATCTCTCTCTCTCTTTCTTTCTTTCTTTCTTTCTTTCTTTCTTTCTTTCTTTCTTTCTTTCTTTCTTTCTTTTTCTTTCTTCTTTGTCTTTTTGCGACAGGGTTTCACTATGCAGTTCACACTGGCCTTAAGCTCATTTTGTAGCCCAGGCTGGTCTCAAACTTGCAACGATCCTCCTGCCTCCAGTGCTGGGATTACAGATATGCACCACCACGCCTGGCACATTCCTACATTTTAACTGGATAGTCATACGTATTTGCAGGAGGTAAGTTTGCAGAGTCAAGAACAGATTTGCAGATTTACATAGGATTTCAACTAATAATTTCAAGAAGAAAAGAGCTGGGTGCAAAAGAAATGAAGCAGGTGATGCCTGTATATTAAAGATAGAATAGCTGATTTGGAGGCTGAGATGTCTTTGAAGCAAGTGCAGCAATCCCTGGTTATAAACCAGGAAGTGACCACGACATGGACAGAAAGAAGCTGGACAGAAGTGAGCAAAGCCAGCTCTATGAAAGGATCAGAACAAGGGCCGTATCAGATGACACTCAGGTGGACATTCAGCGGCACCTGGATAAGTAGGGGGAAGGATGAGGTACTCTTTGTTCTTTCATTCAACAGATATTTAACAAACATTGACTGAGTGCCATGCACCAGACTAAGTGTCTGACGTATATTCAGTATGACCACCAAGGTCCCTACATTCACAAAGCACCCTTCCTAGTAGGGGAACACGGAAAACAGCGAGATGGTAGCAAGTGCTACATGACACGAAGGAGATAGCAGAGGAAAGTCACAGAGTAAACAGCAAGGAGGAGGTAGAAGCTGTTTCTGATGTCCTAAGTACCGTTCTAGGGGAGACCGAACAAGGAGAAGGAACCCACGAGAGACATTCTGGGTAGAAGAAACAGTGACTACAAAGGGTCAGAGGTGCAGTATTAGTTAAGTGCAATGGGAAGTAATTACTGGTGTTATGCAAGAAGTATGGTTGCCATGGAACTCAGGCTCAAGAGCCTGTCATTTAGAAAGTTGATGTCCGAAAGACACATTTTAGGAAAAGTAAAGAGAGCTTTACTGAAGGTGCTAGCAACCTGGAAAGTGAGTGGGGGACCTGATGTCTGAAGTTACCCCTTTTTGAGTGCTTTGGGGAGTAATAGAGCATTTATATGAAGCTCAGGTTAGGGTCTACATGCAGAAATCAGCATTTTCCAGGAAATTTAATCAGATGCTTGACATTCTGCAGAGCTGGTTATCTCCTCCTGTTGGCATCTTCTTATCTTGATGTGTGATGCTATCATTTTAAGCCAGTTCTTGTGGTCAACAACCAGTTCTGAAAAACAAGTGAAATCAAAGGAATGCAAAGTGAAGGTCACAGTCTGAGAATGGGAAAGGGAAGAGGAATACAGGCAAGTTGGGACCACTGACGGCAATAGCCTGTTAGTGACCTCAGGTGAAAAGCACTACCTGGATTCATGTACAGGGCAAGAATGAAAACATAAAGACAAGTTAGGAGGTCACTCCTGGAATCTAGGCAACAGCTGATGGCAGTTTGGGGTACCGTAGCGCCTTGCAAGGTAGAGAGAGGGGCAGATTTGAGATCTCTTTTGTAGAAAAGGCAGGACTTGGAGTTGGGTTGAGTGATGGCTTTGTAATGTGTCAGCTAAGCCAGCCTAAATTTCATCTCCCAGCATTCCCTTCCCTGGATATTTCCAACTAGGGCAATCACAGAGATATTTTAGCCTGAAGTTGGTGGGGGAAGCGGGTGAGAGCAAAGAGGAGCCTGTTTGGTTTTGCTTACAGGTGGGAGTTTTCGTAGGACAGTAAGTTTTTGCAGCTCACATGTGTTGTTGCCTTTCTGCTGCCTTGCCCCATGGGCGCGAAGCAGCAGCTGGACCTGCAATTCCTCCACCCTTTCTTGGCTTCTCCTTCAGCTTCTCCCATACCTGGCACAGGTATGCGATTACCTCTGGGAGGCAAGGCCCTGTTTCTGCCTCAGGACGTCTACTTCGTCAAGGTAGCAGGCAGCAAAATACCCCAAGATTCCAGTCCCTTCTTGTAGGTCTCACGCTGTCTCTGCTCTCCCCCACCTATCAGCTCCCTGAAGACATACCTTGTGGGCCTTACAAGATGTGAGCAGAGACTGTTCAACCAGCTCTCAAAAATCTCTCTGATGAGCCTTTCCCTGTATAGATTTGGACTGTGTTTCTCGGGCAGAATCCTAACAGAGAGGGTTTGGAGTCTGGGGCTTTGGAAAAGTAGTACCTTGGACACTTTTTGATTTCAGATACCAAGAGGGAGAAAGGCCAGGAGAGAGGGGATGACTTAGGCCACAGCCCAGCCTGCTTTGGAATTTCTGCAAGCAGAGTAGGGTAAAGAGTTGAGGATTGACTAGTTTGAATAATTTCAAACTATCTCTAACAATTGGCTACCCTGGCGAAGGACACCCTCCCCAGCCAGAAAGATTTTTTAAGAAGTGAGAATATTACAATACACAGACAATTTAAAAATATTAGCAATATAGGACGATGCTTTCTTTTCTCACAGGGAAATACTCAGGAATGCAGTAGGGGGTTATATGGTAGTGGTATGTTTGCCTTTTTAAGAAACTGCCCAGTAATATCTCCAAGTAGCAGTACCACTGGCAGCATCTGAGTTCCTAGCTCTTCTTTGTGCTGACTGACATTTGATATGGTCAACCTTTTACATTTTTGCTGTTTTAATGTATTAAAGCTCAGGTTTAATTTAAATCATGAATGATATTATGTGCCTTTACATGTGTCTTTGTGCCTTCTGTATATTTTCCTTGGGAAATGTCTATGCAAATTTTTGCCCACTTTTTTTTTTGCGGCACCGGGGATTGAACTCAAGACCTTGCGCTTGCCGGGCAGGCGCTTAGACTGCTGAGCTAGATCCCCAGCCCTGTTTCTGAGACAGGGTCTCACTATGCCATTCAGGCTGGCCTTGAGCTCACTTTGTAGCCCAGGCTGGTCTCGAACTCACAACAATCTGCCTGTCTCAGCCTCCTGAGTGCTGGGATTACAGGTGTGAGCCACCATGCCCGGCAATCTTTGTCCACTTTAAAAAAATGTTTTTCCTTATTACTGAGCTTTAAAAGTTTCAAAGACAGCCAGACCCAAGTCTTTCCCCGTGAGTCAGCACCACTCACGGACTGTCCTCACCAAGAAGCAAGTCCCCACTGTGAACCAGCACCATGTACTGGTCTCTGCTGGCAGGGGGACAGTCAGACCCCAGCCCTTTCTGACATATGGGCTGGCAAACAAGAAGTACCCCTCCCTCATCCTGTAAGTGACCGGCTGGTCTGGAGAAACATAGGCTGTGATGATAGCTATTGAGGTGAAATGCAATTTGATGCTTGTGGTGTTTTGGTATTTCATTGACCTTGCAGGTCTAGGGCCAGTGGTCTGATCATCTGTTCAGAAGACAGTGGTACGCAGTGTGGCATCTAGGGGGGATCTCCCACTGAGGGTGGTAGCCATTGTTGATTCTGTATTGTCTTGTTTTGAAGTCCTGTATCATTTTCATTGTTTTGTTGGGATAGGTTTTATTCTCTTTTGTTTTGTTTGATTTTGTTATATCTGATGGCATGAGCAGCTATTTCAAAGATAGCAAGACATATTATGGTAACCATTTTGGATTCACTATTGTCTCGTTTTGTAGTCTTTTATTGCATTCATTGTATTGTTTCTATTGTTTCTATTCTATTCGGTTCTGTTTGATTTTTACTATGTCCAAAGGTATCTGTAGCTATTTTGAAGACAACAAAAGGCATTATGGTAACTATTGTTGATTTTGTAATGTTTTGAAGTCCTATATCACTTACATTGGTTTGTTTTGATTGGTTTTATTTTCCTTGGTTTTATCCTTTTTAAAATAAAAATAAATAAATAAAAGTCTTAAAAATATATTTTGGAAGTGTGGACTTTGGGGAGGGAGAACTAGAATTGTCCTGATGGAAACAGCGCCATGTGTGGGCCGCTGTGGGACTGGGACATCTGGAGCTAAACCTCTCCCCGTGAGTCAGTGTCAGAGTGGACTTTGGGGAGAGAGAACTAGACCTGTCCTGCCTGAAACAGCCCCATGCACTGGCTGCTGCCTGGACCAGGACCTCCAGAGCCAAACCTCTCCCCGTGGGCCCCCACTGGCAGGGGGGACAGTTAGATCCCAGCTAACTTCAGGCTTGTGGCCTGGCAAACAAAAGTATCAACCCCCTCCCCCAAGCGACTGGCAGATCCAGAGAAACACAGGCTCTAGTGATAGTTATTAAGGTGAAATGCAATTGAAAGCCTGAAGTGCTTTGCTGTTTCACTGACCTTGCAGGTCTAGGGCCAGTGGTCTGATCATCTATTCAATAGATAGCGGTATGCAGCATGGCGTCTAGGAGGGGTCTCCTTCTGAGGGTGGTAGCCATTGATTCCCTATAGTCTCCCTCTGAAGCCCTACATTGTTTATTGTTTTGTTGGGTTGGGTTTTATTCTCCTTTGCTTTGTTTGATTATGTTATACCCAGTGACATGAGCAGCTATTTCAAAGATAGTAAGATATACATGGTAGCCATTTTGAATTTACTGTTGTCTTGTTTTGTAGTCTTTTATTGTATCTATTGTTTTAGTTTTACTCTTTTTATTCTAGTCTGTTCTGTTTGATTTTTACTGTGTCTGAAAGTATCTGCAGTTATTTTGAAGACAGCAAAAGGCAGTATGGTAGTTATTGTTGATTTTGTAATGTTGTAAAGTCCTGTATCACTTCTCTGGTTGTTCTGATTGGTTTTATTTTCCTTTGTAGTATCTTCTTTAAAATTAAAAAAGAAAAAAAAAACCCTGTGGAAAAAGATAAGAAAGTTACGTATATAGAAATATAATGAATGAAGCTTTTAAAGATTGGCTGTTTCACTCAGAATAATTCTCTGCAGATACCTTTAAGGTTATAATCATCTTGGTGAGTCAGCACCATGCATGGGCTGCTGAGGGGAGAGCCCAACACCAGCCTTTTCCCGTGAGTCAGTGCCATTTGCAGACTGCAGGGGAAGAGAACAGAAGTCCACAAGAAGCAAGCCCTCCTTGCAAATTCATGCCTTGCAAGGGCCACTGGGGGGACAGCCAGATGCCAACCCCTTCAGGCATGCAGGCTGAGAAACAAGAAGAGACAACCCCCACCCCATCCCCACCTCCACCATAAGCGACCCGCTGATCCAGAGAAACACAGGCTTTGATGATGGTTATTGAGGTTGAATACAATGAATGCTTGTAGTGTTCAGTGTTTCACTGACTTTGCAGGTCTGTAGCCCATAATCTAATCATCTATTCAGAGGATAACAATGCACAGTGTAGCATCTATGGGGATCGCCTTCTGTGGGTGGTATCCATTGTTGATTCTCTATTGTCTTATTTTGAAGTCCTGTATCATTTTCATTGTTTTGTGGGGTTGGGTTTTATTCTGTTTTGATTTTATTATATCCAATGGCCTGGGCAGCTATTTCAAAGATAACAAGATAAACTATGATAGCCATTTTGTATTTACTAGTATCTTGTTTTGAAGTCCTTTATTGTATTCATTGTTTTGTTTTTATTGGTTCTGTTCTGTTCTGTTTTGTTTGCTTTTTACTATGTCTGAAGGTATCTGCAGCTATTTTGGAGACAGTGAGGGGCATTATGGCAACCATTGTTTGTTTTTATTTTTTTTTGTGGCACCAGGGATTGAACTCACAACCTTGCGCTTGCCAGGCAGGCGCTTAGGCCACTGAATTAGATCCCTGGCCCTTGGCAACCATTGTGGATTTCCTATTGTTGTGTAGTCCTGTGTTTTGATTGGCTTTATTCTGTTTTGTTTTGCTTGGTTTTAGTCTCTTTAAAATAAAAATAAAAAAATTAAAAAACCAAGTTTATAATCATCTCAAAAAACACACATATTTTGGATATGAGTCTTTGATCAGATATATGTTTGGCAAATATTTTCTCCCAGTCTATGGATTTTTTTTTAATTAACTGTTTTTTGTTTTTGAGATGGTCTCACTATGTAGCCCAGGCTGGCCTTGAACTTACAGCAATCCTTCTGCTTCAGCTTCTTGAGTGCTGGGATTTCAGGAGTGTACCACCATGCTCAGCTTTAATAAAATTTTTTTAAAGAATAGATGTATGTTCACAGCAAGGTTGCAAAAAAAAGTAGTAAAGAGATTCCCCAAATACCTTTCATTCAGTTTCCCCTATTCTTAAAGTATTATGTTACTATGACGCCCTTATCACAACTCATAAGCAAATATTGATACAATGTGATAAACTGAAGTCTATATTTTATTCACATTTAATTAGTTTTTACCTAATGTCTTTTTTCTTTCACAAGATGCTTTTTAGAATACCACATTGCATTTGGTCATCCTGGTTCCTTAAACTCCTCTAAACTAAACCGTGACAGTTTCTGAGGATTTCTTTACTTTTGATGACTGGCAGTTTTGAGGACTACTGCTCAGGAATTCTGTGGAATGTCCCGAAGATCAGAGAGGCAGTGTATTTCTTGCTCACGGATATTGGATTGTTGAACACATTATCTTTTTCTCCACTGAGTTGCCTTTGCATTTTTGAGGAAGAGATGAAAGAAGGGGAGAAAGAGGAGGAAGAGGAAGAAGATTGTTCATTATGTACCTATTTTTGGACTTTCTACTCTGTTCCACTGGCCTATTTGTGAATCATTGGATGACAATACTGTATCAATCAGTGCTCACTAGAGAAATAGATGTACCTTAAGATATATAAATATTATCATAAGGATTTATAAGGTAGGCTTATAATGACCACCTACAGAGTCAGGTGTGGAAGAGTGCAATGTGGCTGTCTGAACCCCAGAGAGCTGAAGGATCCAGTCAAATGTCAAAGGACTGGCGCTCTCTGTAGTGCCCCACGCAAGTCCATATCAGGAGGCTGGAGGGGCTGCCCAGGAGACAATGTCCAAGGTGAAGGCAGAAGGCTGGAGCTCCTCTGAAGAAACAGAAACAAGCCTTCCTTCTTGGGGATTCCTGCTGATTGGGGACCAATGTCCATGTCCATGAGACCAGCTCAATACATCAGGTAGGGGCATGTGTCCCTCCAAGACACCCAGTGGAGACCCAGCTGTGCTTGGGGCAGATGTGGGGAGATTCTGGTGGGCCCGGATGGGTGCAGGGTGCAGGATGGTGTCTCATGGGTGTCTGGAGCACCGGGTAAATCAGGTGGTACTTTAACCCTTCCTGCTAACCAGGCAGAGGGCTGGCCTAGTGTGTTGGGCATGAACCCTGCCTGGGACTGGGTTAAGATGCACAGTGGCTACTCCACAGTTCTTGGGGTGGGACAGTGCACCTGGCACTGAATGGGGTCTCTAACAGGCCAGCTGCACCAGGCAGAGACTCATGCGGGACCGGGGCTTCTGTGGAGATCTAGGGTGCCTAGGACTGGGACTGGGTGTCAGATAGAGTCTCTGGTGGGTCTAGGGGTGGTGCGGGGTGGTGAGCACAGCGTGGAGACACAAGCAAGCCTGGGGTGCCAGACATGGACTCAAATGAGACCATCTGCTCTGCGTGCCAGATGAATGTTCTGGTAGACACGAGACAAACTCGAGGTGCCCGGCAGGGACTCAGGCATGCCCAGCATCCAATACTGCTGGGTCCAGATGTGGTCAGTGTTCACTGGTTCACCCTCTCACAGCCTGAGATCTGGCTGGTGGGGAGGCAGCCTCCACCACCCTGGGTCTCCTGCCCCTGGTGTGTACCGGCAAAGATGTTGCTGGGATGTAGCCTCTCCCTCAGTATTTGGAGGGGGACGATGGGATGAAGGGGCCTGGACATCCCACGTCTGTCCTGTGAAGATGGATTCTGCTGTGTTCCTTGGTTCCCTCCCGCTTTGGGAAGTTCTCAAAATGGCTGTTCCCAGGACGAGAGAGGTGGGGGGTCCTGTGGTCAGCCCTGGTGGATTGTTTCTCCTCTTCTTAACTCCTACGCATACAAGGATCTTCTTTCAAACTGATTTTCTGTACCTGGGTTTATGTCCCTCTGCTGTTTTTAGTTGATCTCCTGTAAGTCTCTCAGATGCAACTCCTCTATTCAGCCATATTGGATCTCCTTACTTCTGTTCTCTTTAGTACATTTTGGGGTACCAGTATTCTTCCTTCAGTGTTAGGTAGACTGCCTCAATGAGTTTATCTGGGGTTGAAGTTTTACTTGTGGGAGAGTTTCAATTCTAAATTTAACTTCAATTTAAAATATGTAAATTATTTCTAGTCAGGTTATCGGTTTGTTTTTGTGTAGACTCTAGTAGCTAGGGTCTCATAAGGAATTTGTCCACTGTCTTCCAGTTGTTGAATTTATTGGCATATATTTGTTATATTCTTTTCTTATAATATCAACAGAATATGTGTGATAGTACCTCTTATGCTCCTAACAAGGATTCTGTTCCTAGCTTGGTCGTAGAACCCCTCTCTATGTGCTCTTCAGGATTTGGTCATGAAGCAAGGTAGAAACCTGGCTAATGTCATACAACCTAATGCAGTGACTATTCCTAGTGTACTTTTGCTGTGCAGGGCAGAGGGAAGAGTGTGAAAACATGATCCACATGGGGCCTGTGGGAAGAGTGTGAAAATATGATCAAACCATTTTCTCTAACCTGAAGGAGTGCTCAGTAGAGTACTGGGGACAAACAGATTCCTGAAGGCAGGTGCTGGTATGATAAGGTGAGCTCACATGAGCTGTCAGTCTCTCTCAAGAATGTGAGGGCATAGAGGAAAGAGAGAGGTGTCTAGAAGAATGATCTGGCCAGCTGTGGTCAAGTGACACCCATGGCATTGGATGTATCGAGAAGGAAGCAATTTCAAATAGATGACTGTCAGACTTTATCAAAATGTGGAAGGCCCTGGAATGTAGATGGGTTGTCAATTTTACTTCAGCAGTAGAGAAGACTCAAAGAGGTTGGAAATGGAAAAACAGTATCCTGCAAGAAATAGAACAAGAGAGCAGCAATGTCTATTCATGCCTGAGCTGCTTACGAATTCCAAGTCCACTGCCAGTAAGCAGGTCAAGTGCAAGGACTCTCCAATGTTTCTCTGGAGGTTGTCTTACTGATTGCTTCCTGAGGTAAGAGCTTATGGTGATCTGAACATGAAGTCCAAATTTTTCTTTAGGACAAATTCTAGAAACACAAGCTTTATTCAGTCTTATGTTCCTAACATCTCAATCCTCAAGGTCCAAACACATGACATGATAACTCTATTTTTAAATCCACATTGCAATATATGCCATGAATTTTCCCCAAGACACTGATCACAAACTATTCTCATCTGGAGATCACAGATTATATCTCAGCCAATTCTAGTCATTCTTGTGACTAATGCACTGTCAGTGAGGATGGCTTTATTTACAGATGCGTGAGTACTAGGGATATTTGGGCCTGTATTTCCTACTTCTTCCTGCTGCCCTCTACACCAGCTGAGAGTCTGAGCAGCTGGTGGCTCAGGGCTGCAGTCCCCATGGCTCTTGCACGTTTACCTGCCCCCGTCCCTCTGTACCTGTGTCTGCTGCTGGCATCTGGCTTTGCCCAGGCGGGCAGGCTGCTGGTGGTGCCCATGGACGGGAGCCACTGGTTCACCATGCGTTCGGTGGTGGAGAAACTCGCCCAGAGGGGGCATGAGGTGGTTGCGGTGATGCCAGAGGTGAGTTGGCAACTGAGACAGTCAACGAATTTCACAGTAAAGACTTACTCAACTTCTTATACTCTGGAGGATTTGAACCTGAGCTTAAAGGTTTTCACCGATGGAGCATGGGAGAGGAAGGAAGAAAATTTATTTCATATACTGGTTTCTACCAAGAAAGGTTTTGAAATGCTGTTTTCACACTGTAGAAGTTTGTTTAACAACCAGACCTTAGTGGACTACTTAAAGAAGAGTCATTTTGATGCGGTTTTTCTAGACCCTTTAGATATTTGTGGCTTAATTGTGGCCAAGTACTTTTCCCTCCCTTCCGTGATCCTCACCAGGGGACTGTACTGCCAGACTATTGAGGAGGGCGCACAGTGCCCCGCTCCCCTGTCCT
>RJWT010036863.1:0-13179 GCA_004365215.1 Cuniculus paca | reverse complement strand
TTGCTGCCGTGTCTGGTTTTGCTAAGTTCTTACCTCTCTGAGTCACTGTGGGCTGAAGGCGTCTGCACCTGTCCAGCCACTGGACTCAGCCCTGGGCTTGCAGGTGTTTATACCTTTGAACTCCATTAACTGACTGGGGACTGGTGTCTCTTGATGGTGGCACTCGCCTCCTCCGAGTAGCAAAGTGAGATTGGTGTGGATGACCCATTTTCTCGAAAGATGCCCAGGGGAGAGGCACTAGCCAATCCCATCATCAGCATGGGAAATCATTATTTATTTTTCTTGTACGGAGTTTCAAAGCATACTCATTGATATTGGGAGGGATGCAGTACAGATCACAGTAGGAAATTATTTGGCTTAAGAAACTGAAATGCATTTAATCTAGAGAGATTGGATTAGTAATATAATTTATATCTCACTGCTAGGATTTGAAAGTTAAAAAGAAGGTCTTGAGGTGGATTACAGCATCTAAAAGCATGCATCATCACTATGAATGAAAGTCAAAAATATCTTTCTGTCTGATTTTCAAGTCTACGTCAGATTTGCAAATGCGATTTTTAAAGTCATGTTATCCTAAAAGCCCAAGTGCTTCTAAATTGGTTTTAAATCCATGGGGATAGCATCGCTCTGCCTTGAGGGGACCAAGGAAATGAGAACAAATTGAGCACAGAAGTGGCTTGCACAGCATCCTCACTGTGGGGAAGTCAGGAAGATTGACAAGACCTCAGGAGACCCGGGAGAGCAAAAAGAGGCAAACACCTGTAAGCTGAACAACCTATAAAAATTATATAAATTTCCAGAAATATACAGCTTACCAAGACTGAATTGTTAAAAATTAAAAATCCGAACAGACTTATAACTACAGTGGAGCTTAAAAGGCAATAATTTAAAAATCTCCTAACAAAATAAAGCCCAGGATCAGATAGCTGCATTGAAAAATTCTGCCAAAACATTTAAAGAATAACACAAATCTCTCTCAAACTCTTGCAAAGAAAGCGAAGAAAACAGAACAGTTCCAAACCCATTTCAAGAGGCCAGCACTACTCTGAAATCAACTGAAGCAAAGATATTGCAAGAAAAAAATTACAGTCCAGTATCCTTAATAAATATTGATACAAAAAATCTCAATTAAAAAAAGCAAAATAAATTTCAAAACATATCAAGAGGATTATACACCATAACCAAGTGGAATGCATTCATGAAATGCAAGGATGGTTCGATGTACAAAAATTAAACATGCAACATACCACAAAAACATTATTGAGATCACCTCAGTTAATGCAACAACTGCATCTGATGAAATTCAACATGTTTTCAAGATAAAAAGAAAAAACACTCAACAAACTAGGAATAGAAGGAAATAGCTGTTACATAACACAGGCCATATATGGGAAGCCCAGAGCTGTATTAGACTCAATAATGAAAAACTGAAAGCTTTATTTTTAAGATCAAGAAAACAGTAAGCACACCTTTCAGTTTCTGTTTGACATAGTATGAAGAGTCCTTAAAAAAGAAATTAGGAAAGAAAAGAAAATTAAATGCATCCAATTTGAAAAGAAAAAAGTAAAATTATTTTTTTGCAGATGACATGAACTTATGTAGAAAGATCCTTAAGGAACACACACACTATTAGAGCTAATAAGTGAATCCAGCAAAGTTGCAGGTTATAAAACCAACACATGAAACTCAAAACACAAAAATTTGCCTTTCTATACGCTAATAATGAACCACCTAGAAAAGAAATTAAGATAATAATTCCACCAAACAAAAAACTTAAAATGATAACAATTCCATTTATGATAGCATCAAAAAGATTAAAATTTCAAAATAAATTTAATCATAGAAGCAAAAAATTGTATACTGAACACTACAAAACATTGGGGGATAGGAGAAAAGGAAGAAAGGAAAAGATTATATGTATGTAGGTATACATACACAGCTGCATGTATGTAAATGTATGCAAGATAGATAACTATACTATTAATCTCTGTTCATTCATCAAAATGAACAGTTTGTGCTGTCATTGTTCAATTATTTGATTTTTTTTATGCTTAGATCTTATAACCCAAACAGCTACTTCTAAGATAGCAATATGGAACGTATTAACTAGTGTTGATTTCTTACTGTTGTTTTGTTTTGTTTTGTGTTGTTGAAATTCTGTATCATTTCTATCCTTTTTTTTCTGTTTTGTTTTTTTAAAAACCAATATAAACAAAAAGAAATTAAGATGTAAATTAGTAGAGCTATGTCTCATGTTCACAGTATGAAGATGAATCATTAAAATGTCCATACTACTCAGGACAACCTTCAAATTCAATGCAATACAAATTCAGTTCATCAAAATATCAATAGAATTTCTGCATAAATATAAAAAATACTAACATTAGAATTGCAGAGAACTCCAAACAGCCAAAACAATGTTGAGAAAAAAAAATACTAGAGAATTCATGCTTCCTGATTTCAAAACATATTACAGGGTTACAATAATCAAAGTGATACAATACCAGCATAAAGACCAATGGAACATAATGGCCCAGAGGTAAATGCTCACCAAATGGCCAAAGGCTCTTTGATAGGTGTACCAAGGCTACACAGTGGAGAAAGGACAGTCTCTCCAAGGCAGAGTGTTACAGCCAGGCAAGGTGGTGCACACCTATAACACCAGCACTCCAGAAGACTGAGGCAGGAGCAAGTTCAAGCCCAGCCTGAGTGACTTGGGAAGTTACCAAGACCCTGTCTCAAAATTTAAGATAATAACAATAACAATAGCAACAACAACAATAATAATAGATGTAGCTCAGTGTGAAGGTTCTGGGTTCAATCCCCAGTGCCAGAGGGAAGGAAGGAAGGAAGAAAGGAAAGAAGGAAGGAGAAGGAAAGGGGAAGGGAAAGGGAAGAGAAGGGGAGGGAAAGACAGGGAAGGGTAAAAGAGTGTTATGAAAACTGAATATCCAAAAAGAATATTCAAAAAAATAAGTTGAACCATGAACCATGTAAAAAATTGCACCACGTACAAAACTTAACTCAAACTCACTAAAGAGTTAAATGTAAAACTATATAACTCCTGAATAAAAATAGGGAGAAAGCTTCATGACTTCAGATTTGGCAATGATTTCTTAAATATAACACCAAAAACAAAGTCAAAAAAAGAAAGATTAGACGGTCAGGATTGCACCAAACTTGAACACTTCTCGGCAAAATAAAGAATCAACAAAGTTAAAACACAACTTAGAGAAAGAAAGTGTTTACAAACCATGCATTTGTTCAAGGTTAATATCTAGAATACATAAAGAACACAACTCAATAACGACAAAAAATCTGATTTTTAATTTGGGAGGGGACTTGAATAGATGTTGCTCCAAGGAAAATATATAAATGGCCAATAAGTGTATGAAAAGACGTTTAACACCATGAAGCATCAGAGAAATGCAAATGTAAACCATAATGAGATATGCAGCATTAGAACAGCCACTGTTTATTGATAGAAAATAAATGCTAATGAGGATGTGGAGAAATCCAAACACTTGGTCATTGTTAGTGGAAATGTAAAAAGTGGGGCTCAAGTAGAAATTCTTCAAAAATATTTAAAATAGAATTATCAAATGATCTAGTAATTTCACCTATGGGTATATATCCAAAAGAACTGAAAATGGAATCCCAAGTAGATATTTGCTCACCTATGCTCGAGGCAACATTATTCACAATAACCAAGAGGTAAAACAACATAAATATCCATCAGCAGATGAATAGAGAAAATGCAGCATACACATGCAATGAAATAGTATTTATCCTTAAAACATACCCTGTCATATACCACCATGCAAATGACCCTTGAGGATACTATGCTATTAGGTCAGTTACGAAAAGTAGGCATTGCACCTTTTCCCTCAAACGAGGTCTCTAAGGTAGTCAAACTTAGAAACAGAAAGAAGGGTGATTGTCAGCCATGAAAGGAAAGGAGTTGTTCTTCAACAGATATGACAACTATTTTGCAAGATCAAAATGTTCTATGGCACAAGATATATGCAGTGAACTTGTCTATGTTGTACACTTAAAAGTGGTTGCATTCGCCAGTTTTACATGGCTATGACAAAATACCTGAGAAAGTCAATTTAAAGGAGGGAAGGTTTATGTTGGCTCACAGTTTCAGAGGTTCCAGTCCATAGTAAGCTGGGCCCCATTACTTTTAGGCCTGTGGGTGTAAGGGAGTGGTGGTTAAAAGCTGCTCATCTCATGGCAGCCAGAAAGGAGGGCAGGAAAGAGCCTGTGCTAGAGGGCTTCCTCCTGCTTTTGTCCCATTCAGGCCCCCATCCTGTCTGATGGAGCCTCCCACAATTAGGGCGGGTCTTCCTCATCGGTTGGCTGTCTCACATGCCAATCATCTCTGGAAATGCACAGATCATTTCCTAGGTATTCATTAACCCAATCAAATTGACAATCATGATCAACCACCACAGTGGTGAAGATAGTCAACTTTATGTTACGATTTTTAGCATAGTCATATAAGAAAATGAAAAAAAAGCCAGGACAAGAAAGATCACTGCAAGTTTCTAAAAGCACGGGTAAAGAGTACACACCCTTAAAATGTAGCCACCGGTTTAGCAGGACTGATATAAATGGGACAATCTTTTTTTTTTTTGGAGGTATGATGCAGTTTAAGAGTTAAAAGGGAGAAGTGATTACAATAACACTATATTTGTCCTTGCCTCTAAATAATATTTGGAGAGAAAGAATACGGCAGCAAAATGATAGAGTTCAGAGAAGAAGGTTCGAGCTTTATGAAAGTGAAAAAGAATCCGATGTGAACCTTGAGGCTTGCAGTGAAAGTTACTTCCACCCAAGCGCCACCTCCGAGCAGTGAAATAGGCTCTGCCCACACCCTGAGCTCTGCATCGCTGGCTCTGCTTCCCCCCTGCCAGGGCCGCACCTCTGGTGGGGCGCCCTTTGCACGATGTCTGCCTTGGTGTGCGAGTTCCCGTGCCCCCTCACAGCTAAGGAAGCCAAAGTGAGGATAGCCTCACGTCCCCAGTCTTGCCCCTGGAGATGGCTGTCTGGCTGATCGGGCTATGGCTTTGCCATGAATGAGGCAGGGGACCGGGTCCAGGGGGAGCACCCGGCAAGATGGTGGGGAAGCAGGCACAGCAAGGCCCCTCCCTGAGCCTGCCGCCTGAGCACAGGGGCAGAAGAGGCACAAAGAAAACCTGAAGCCGGGCTTGTGGATTTGCACTGAGGGCAGGACCAGCTTGAGGAGAGCAGGACACAAGCGCACGCCTGGGTCCAGCCTGCCAGACATTGGTGAGAGGGAGACAGACAAAACCACAACCAAGAGAACAGATTCCAGCCTGTGGCTCGGATTCTGAGAGTTCCAGGACAGGGTCTCACCCGTGGAAACAGAAGCTCCCATGAGCTTCCTCTTGGAAACGTGTCAGTCAGGAGAGGAGAATTTATGCGAACCTTGGCCAGGAAGCCCGGCCCCCTCAGAGCGGATTTCTTCCTGTAGTAAAGTGACAGCAGAGTGGGACGGTGGCAAAGCTGCCGAAGCAAAGCTGGTCTTCGCGGCTGGAAACGGTCCATGCCTGTGGACACAGATACGCACCACACAGCGGCGCTGCCCCGATGCTCAGCGCTTTGGCTCAGCGGATTCCCAAGTCTAGAGAATTCGCAGCCACACCAGGGCTCGGACTCCTCGAAGGCAGTGTGGACCCGGCTCCCTTCCTCCTCTGAGCCCTGTGTGCGCTGGAAACCCTTCTAGCCTGTGCCGCACCCTGGGACTCTTCCAGGTCTTCCCATCAAGCCTTGCCTCCCTCTCCACACTCCGAGACAGGTGCCCCGGGTTTTGTTCAAGCAAGCAAACGCAAGTGCAGTGTCTGCGCTTTGTGTGCATCCTGTATTCACTGACGATGAGCACTACAGAACGGTATCGAAGTGCACTGTGCCATCGCTGATTCTTTCTCTTAAAATCGAGGGCTTTGATCAGCAGTGAGCATCCTGCTAGTCCTTTGCAGGGATGTAGCTTGCTCTTATCAAAACAACTGGTGATATTGTAATTAGACCAGTGTCTTAACATAGGGTCCAACAGATTCAAAGAGTCTCAGGCTCTCGCCCTGCAAAGCGCAAATATTATCCGGGAATGTGGGTTCCCTGGATTTAGGACCCATGTTCCAAATGACTCTAAAAGATCCAGCTTCCCAAAGTTTAGACATCACAACTTCAACCAAATATTGTAATGCAAACCTCTGTGGGATCCAGTTCAATTACTTTAAATATTTAATCCATGCATAAAATGAATGATTTTGAGTAATATTTTTGTTCAAGAACTAGAATACAAGGATATTACACAGTCTTACTGCAAAGCAATGGGCTACGTAATCCTCACAGGAAAAAACCAAGATGTGAGTCTAGGTTTGGGTGCAAGAGCTGTGGATGGCTTCGCAGCTACCAGGGACAGGGCCTGGGGACTCCTACGGTAAGCAGCTCTTGTTACTGGTTTCTCATCCATCCCTATACCTCACACTGTGGACTCCTCTGAACCCACGAATCTGGGCATACAGTGATACCTCAGTTCGTGAACACCTCTGCTCACAAACAGTTCAGTTTCTGAACAGAAGCATTTGGCAAAATGTAGCTTCCGTGCTCAGATTCTGCATCGAGTGACCAGCACGACACAGCAGTCTTCCCCAGAGTCGTGGGCTGAATTAAGGTCGTGAACCATGCAGTGATTTGCTCTGTGTATTATTAGATGTCAAGTAGGTCACCATGCAGCAATTCCAAAATACCTTTGAGTCTTCAATAGTGCTTGATGAAATCTAAATGGTAATGAGATGAAATCCTTAAAGCCTTTCAAAGCCATCGCCTACTTCAGTCATTCTCCAGGGAAAACAAATGTGGAGTTGGCTGAATGTCCCATATAAAGGTGTTCATTTCTCTGGTATCAATCTTTGGAAAAGGAGCTCTCTAAAAGAAAAGCTTCCCACTAGGACACAAAGCAGTGAAATGAGTACACAGTTCGTGGAAGTCTTCTAGAATTGGAAAGTATTGAGGCACCTGGTACCCAGATGAGAAGGGGGCAGTGCCAGGAGGAGCAGGAGAGGCTCCTGGGCCTTGGAGGAGGGAGAGGATCCGGTAGTGTGTGGGGGGAGGGGGGTCAGCTGGGCCCTGCTGATGATTCATCTGCCCATGTGCTTTGCTTGAGCCGAGTTCTCAGGCAGGAAAAACGCCCATGATTCACACTTCTCTGGCCCTAATGCTTAGGAGCCAGGCTGTGGCTCATGGTTCTCAGCCCAACTGTTGAGTATTCGTTAATAATTTTGCTTGCAATTAAATCTGGGCTATTGCTGATCAATTCCTGGAGTCTCAATTTTTAAAACCAAATTTCCTGGCAGCGAATCATGGAGAACGCTTTCATTGAGATTAGCAAAAGATGTCAGACACACCACTCCCCAAATGATCACCCACTCACTCACAGTAATAAGGGGACCAGGCTGCCACTCCCCCGAGAGACCTAGACTTCTGTCCACCAGGAGGGACTTCACACCTTCCTCCCACAACCTGATGACTGCTTCCTCTGTTTTACAGCAGAGAAACTAAAACCAGATGAGGCACAGTGATTTGCCATGGCCACAAAGATAAAACAAGAGAACCCAGTCCTCACTCAAGTTTGCATTTCCAAAGCCCAAGCAAAGAGCCCCGGAAACCAGCCAGGCTGGCCCAGATCGTGGGGAAATCCTCCTTTGTCTTGGATGGGAAAATAGACTTCGTCAGCGGCGGCAAATGTCTGGTCCTGTCCTTCTAAATGTGAAATTTATACAAAGACTCCGCCGCTGGAGACCCTGGGGCTGGGTGGGTGGCCTGTCCTTTGCCACAGACTCTGACCTCGAGGAAACAGAGTCCAGTAAGAGAACTTCATGACGGTGTCACTCGGGCCTTTCTAAGTGGCCTCTCTAATTTCTTTGTGTTCACCCCACATCGCCCTACCCAGGACTCGAGGTGCCTTTTTCCATCAGCTGCTGCTCACACGAGACGTTGACAGGAACTTCTCACTGGAAAGGTCGCCCTCCTCAGCCCATCCACTTGAAACCATACCCAGTTATACCTGACTTTCCCAAGCTCGTTTGCAGTTCTGTGAAGTCAGTTTTCATCGGCTCTGCTCAAGAGCTTTCTCATTTTCCACGTCTGGAAGTCTTTTTTAAGAGAAAGACTCACACATGCACACAAGGAAACAATTTTGAAACAAAGACGATGTGAAAGCACACAGTCCCATTCTGAGGTATCTTATTCCATTTTCTCCAAGCGCTGCTTTTTTAAAGCAAGGCTGTGCTGCCATTGAGGTCTTGGACTTCTGTTAACTCTTAACTGCCCTGTGCTTGTTGTAGTTGTTGCTTTGGGGTTTGTTTGCTTGCTTGCTTGCTTTTTGAGACAAGATCTCACCATGCAGCTCGAACTGGTCTTGAACTCACTATGTCCCCCAGAACTCACTATGTACTCCAGACTGGCCTCAAACTCATGACCATCGTCCTGCCTCAGCCTTCCGAGTACTAGGATTATAAGTGTGCGCCACACGTGGCACCTAACTTTCCTGTTTTAAAAAAACAGGGGTTACAGAAACAGTCAAAGACCACAGTGAGAGAGTCACACGTATCCACTGTGAAAAGAAGACTCAAATTTCTGTACATCTGGGGTGCTCACCCAGCCTCCCTTTCGTACATCCTTTTCTACTTTCTTGGCTGCATGAATTGAAAACCCCTGCTTCTCCCTTTTCCCCAGTCTTTCTCCTCGTTCTTGCCTGGCTCCCGGGGAGGAAGCCAAAGGGTTTATTATGTCTTCCAGATAGCAAAGGAAGAACATGGAGCTTCAGATACATTGCTGTTTGGCACAGCTTTGGGGAAATCCTCAAAAACAAGTGACGCGGAAGAGCTGAGAGAAAACCTCCCTGAAGAAAGACGCCGGAAGGAAACCTCAGATCGTGCACTCCTGTTCCTCGGAAATGCTCTGAGGTGGGTGGTGGAGTGCTATCTTCACCAGAAGTGAATAGTTCCAGCTCCAGGATTTATGGGCCTTTGTGGGTGAGGGACTCAGAACCGCCACCCACACTGGATGACCAAGATTTATGGGCCCTTGCTGAAACAGTGCAGCCCAGCTGAGGAATCTACGTAACCACAATGGCCCAGTGGTCAAAGGTCACAAAGCGGTCCCAACCCAAGATAGCTGCTATCTCTGCAAAGCCCCATATCCTGTAAGACAGCATCCATATCGTGCTGGTCCAGGGCCAATTCATCCCTCCCTGGTTTTAACCCCACCAAAGCCTGTCCTCTGTGATGGAACTTGCCTGCCTTCATTCTTCCTAGCATATTCTAGAACGTTATCTGTTTGATCCGGATCCTAGATAGTTTCCTGGAATAGCAAACTTTTAATTTCTGACCATGCGTGATGACACGGCTAACTTCCTTGTCACCTACAGGTGTCCCAGAAACACTGAGTGACCGTGGACTCTTCTGGCAAAATAAAACAAATCAGCCCCTTCAGCAGCCCATGCGTGATCATAAACCAATGCAGAGAGATTGAGAGAGAGGAACAGGGGGGACACCCGTGATCGGTCTCCTCTGCCAAGGATAGGGTCCCACGCTGACCGGCCAGACACAGCCCAGCTCTGCAAGGCCAGTCTCCTTCCTCCCAGGCAGGCAACTTTAAGAAACTCCAGATCCATTGCTCAGATATTTGCGAATTTGCATTGAAACCTATTCCTAGTGTCCAAGATAATAACCATGAAGCAGAGAGTTCCCTATCTGCTGCGGCTTGACAAACGTGAGAAGCCTTGCACATTCTGAAGGATGTGGCAGCCGGACAAGGCTTTGTCCCCATTTATCCTGTAATTATAACCAGTAGGCCCAGCCAGTCCAGTCCTAATGCCAGGGAGGAGTGCACGTTCAGACGCACTGCGCATGCTCAAACACTGTCCACAGCTGCCCAGGACTCATGACCACAATGGCCTGGACCCCCGCGGGCCCTGCCCCGTCCCACCTCTGCCTTTCTTGGCCAGCGACCTTGGCGCTACCTGCCTCTCTGAATCCACTGCATGCCACTGTGAGATCACCAAGGAAAGGAGTTATGATGTTCTCACATCCAGAGGAAAAATTAAATCTGGTTTTTTTTTTCTGATTCATCATCAAGCAAAGGAGAGAAAACTAACCTTTAAATGGAAAGCCATGCACGATTCCTTACTTTCTCTATTCACAGTGGCCAGTTCACTTCTCCCAGTCACGCTTTCTTTGTGTGTATAACAAGGCAAATTGCTTTCTTCTTTGTGTGCCTGTGTGTGTGTCTGCGTATGTGTATGTGTATGTGTGTTGGTGTCTGCGTCTGTGTGTGTGTGTGTGTGTGTGTGTGTGCATGTGTGTTCTTGGAATTGAGACAGGATCTCGATAAGCTGTTAAATTTCCCAGGCCGGGCTCAAACTCATGATCCTCCTGCCTCAGCCTCCCTGGGTGTGGGGACAACAGGTCAGCTGCTTGCATGGCAGTGGCAGAGATCACTATCTTCCAAGCTCTGACCTGTAACACACCCTGTCACCTGTGTCCCCTTGGGGCCATTGGAGGGTTTAGCTGAGCTGACTGCAGCACAAGATGCCCACAAGGAGCTGGTGAATCAACTGATGAAGATTCCAGTAGTGAAAACCCAGTTTCCTGGAATGGTCTCCCCCGAGACCTGAGTCATCACCAGCTGCTGCTCAATTTTTAATTTTGAAATTAAACCAGCCCTTGAGCTCTTCCGTCCGGGAGCCAAGTCCCTCTGCGCTGGGTCCATGAAGATCTGCGGCACAGCATGCAGGCTGGGGGTTCCCAGAAATGGTTCCCTTGGAGGGCTCTCCGGCCACGCCCACCCTTGGGTGCTTCTCTTCAGGTCCTGAGCCCTGACCTCCCCTTCCCGAGAAGCGTGGGCCGTGCCCTGCTACGCACGGCCCAATCCCAGCAAGACTAGCAATCGGCCTTTGGGAGAGGGCTTGGCAGAACTTTTCATGTTTGTCTCATTTTTCTTCTCTCCCTTTCCTTTCCAGATTTTTTAAGTAACAGTTGCTCCTCCATTATATCAACTTTTGAGATGCTCCCCCGAAGAAAAACTGGTAAATGCAGAGCACTTTCTCCATGCAAGAGGCAAACCTGCTCTTACAGGCTCGTGCCCCAGGGCCCAGCCCAGGCTCTGCACGGGGACCACGCCAGGCGGGAGCAGGAAACTGAGAAACACTGGTTTGCTTCTACTCTGGGCTCTGTGGCCCTAGGACGGTCGCTTGGCTGTGCAGAAAGCAGTCAGCAAGATGGTTGTTTTCCGTTATCTCAGAACCTCGTATTTGCCAACCGGGAGAGCGGGGCTGTGTGTTAATCATTTCTGTCCCCTCTTCTGACCCTGGAGCCCAGCTTCCTGGATCACCATGGTCCTTTCAAGCCAAATAAACATGGAAAACACATAGACGAAATAAACTGAGGTCACTTGGTTCCAATTCTGCACTTGGGGACCCTAACAGTAGTTATCTCCACCTAAAATCATTAAGTCTGCGAGTCAGTGATTTATTTATTTATTTATCTATTTATTTATTTTGGTTTTATTGAGCCAAGGTCTCACTATTTAGCCCAGGATGCCCTCAAACTCATGGCAATCTTCCTGCCTCAGCTTCCCAAGTGCTGGGATAACAGGCATGCGCCATCACTCCCAGCAGTAATTTATTTTTGTTAACAAATATCTAAAATAGGACATTTATGATTAGGTGTAAATTGCTCTAAAATATGTTAAAACCTGTTGTCTACTAGAAGGAAATGGCAAAAGGCAAAAGGATGATGACGAAACATTTAGGAGTTACTGGTTCTGCTAATTTTAAGATTTCTTTCTGGTTTAAAATTCAAAAGTCCTACACAGACACAGATCACGGCACGAATTTGCAAAGGTTTCTCAGGCACCCGACTACTGGTTTAAATTTTGTAAAAGTAGACACGAAGGAACGGCTTTCTTTAGAATTTCCCACCTGCTTCGGGGTCTCGCGATGCAGTTGTTTTAGAGGGCAGCATAATTTCATCTCAGTACACTCGGCACTGAGCACAGAAGAAAAAACCCGAAATCTGTGCCCGCTTCAGATAATATGCGCAGTCACATTAACAACAGGGGCAATAATGCATTTGAATAGTCCCCAGGCGGCTCCCAAAGATGTGCACAGCTCTCTTGAAATAGGCGCGAAGGGCTCCCTGGCACCCCGCCCGGGAAGCTGCACCCAGCCACCACCTCGAGATTTTCCTGGAGCTCGGGGGATACACCGCCCTCTAGAGGAAGGCAAACAAACTACATCTTCACAACCGCTCTCCCTGGAGCAAAGCTGGCCCGAAATTCCGTCTCCGTCCCAAAATAGCCCCGTGGGGCCAGAATGTGTTGGAAATTTCATTTCTGAAAATTAACATAATTCCCCAAAATAATTCTTCTTGGATAAACCGGACGCGAGACCTTCCCCTCGGAATCTGAGACCTCCTTCAGCGTAGTGTAGGGGGACAGCCGTGTCAAGGAGCTTTTGCCTCGGAAACCAAAAGACTTTATCTGGAAACCAGGGAGAGGAGAGACCCTTCCCCGCCTGGCGTGCGGCTCTCCGGATTAGCAGGAACCTTCGACCCCTCCCTGCTTCAAAACTCCTCGACTCACTTGAGGCTTTGAGCCCCTTGGCTGGAGCCGCTTGTAAGGTTTCTAAACGTCAGCTCGCTCCTCCAGGCGTCAGCTATTTCTGCAGCGGTGCAGTGTGTTTATGGCCTGCCTGCCACAGCCAGGACACTGCGTGAACTTTGCTCCCATAGCCCACTGTGGGAAGGCCGCCTGGCACACAGCGTCCCGTCCAGATGGGACAACGCCTGCGTCCTCCCCACGAGACACCAGATTCTCAGCTCCTGCCACAAAGAAGTGATAACAACTGGTTTTCAAATAAAAAGTTTTGCTGAAGTTGTTGGCTTGCCTGCAAGAAAGTCTCAGGCCACAGAAGGGATGGCCTGCTGGTGAATTTTAAACCCTGGTCAGGAATTTCACATAAAAGCGGGTGGTGACAGATGCCTCCGGTAAAGCCCCGCTTCATCCAAGCCCCCTGAAGACCAAAAAGAGACCAGCGTGTGCAGTTCCAGGAGAGCTCCCCACCCACTTCCAGACGGGAAGGTCCCACTG